>CAUYQV010139759.1:0-39569 GCA_963574575.1 Galagoides demidoff | reverse complement strand
ACAAATTAAACAAGGTAGCAAACAAGCATGATCATATATATGATTTGGAATATCATCTGTATTGAAATTTTATGTCTAATATCTGGTTTAAAAATTTATTACAACTCTTTAGTTTGATCAGGTCCCAGTAATGTATTTTTGGTGTTGCTTCAATTGCCCGGGGGGGATCCTTGGAATATGATGCAGCCTTAAAGAAAGATGGAGACTTTACCTCTTTCATGTTTGCATGGATGGAGCTGGAACATATTCTTCTTAGCAAAGTATCTCAAGAATGGAAGAAAAAGTATCCAGTGTACTCAGCCCTACTATGAAACCAATTTATAGCTTTCACATGAAAGCTATAACCCAATTATAGCCCATGAAGAAGGGGAAAGGGGAGAGGAAGGGGAGGTGAGGGGGGAGGATGGGAGGGTAATCGGTGGGACCACACCTACAGTGCATCTTACAAGGGTACATGTGAAATTTACTAAGTGTAGAATATAAATGTCTTAACACAATAACTAAGAAAATGCCATGAAGGCTGTTAACCAGTTTGATGAAAATATTTCAAATTGTATATAAAACCAGTACATTGCATCCCATGATTGCATTAATGTGCACAGCTATGATTTAATTAAAAAAATTTATTGCAACTAGAAAAGCTTATTCTTTCATAAAGAGTTTGAGATGTAAAAGCAGATGTATATTTTCACTTAGTCGCCCAAGGGCATCAAGATATTTGGTTCTAACTCCCCTGATCTGACCACTATATATTACATGTGTATACAGAGACACCGCTATATCTCAAAAACATATATTAATACAATCATTATATGTCAATTAGAAAAAATATATTTCATGCAACAGAATGAAGACAACATTTCTATATATATAAGCATTTTGTATAAAAGGCCTGCTGTTAAACTTTTGGAAGAATTTTATTTTCAAAAATAAGTTAACATCTCAGAATCTCATCCTCTGAAACACTCAGGAAGAACAACTGCCGTTGCAGTTGGTGTTACTATTACAAGACTCCTGCCAAGAGCAATCATTGTGCCATCTGGTTTGACAAACTCAGAGAGCCAAAGAGTAGCCATTCAAGTCACAGCTTTTTATCTCATCAGTAAACTCAACTGCAGATTACTGTGGTCGAGATTTAAAACCTAACTAATCTGGGAATCCAGCCATACTCCACGGCTCAGCTGACTCCATACTAAAGCACGTTGTGAGTACAGTCTGCTCTTTCTTAATCTAATAAATTACCCTCCTGCAAAATGACCGCTTTCTGGGAACAATCACACAAAATCAAGTTGCTGCTGCTGTTCTGCTTTCTAATTCCGGCTATTTCAGGCACCTTCACAGCAACTGGGAATAGGTCACTTTGGGATTTGCCCTAGAGTTACTCCGATATCATATCCTTGCATAATGGGAACCAGATCATTCAGCTCAAGAGTTTATAACAGGCAAATGACTTTCACCTTTTGACCCATATTTAAATTCACTTGGAATGGACAATAAAGAGAATGAGAATCATTATCTCAGAAATGTTCAGCAGTGTCAATGGCAAATGATGATGGAAGCCCAATTTAAACGGACTAAACTTTTACCAGAAAAAAATAAAAATCTCACAAAACCTTCTCATTTGGCCTCAAAATACTCCTTGGACTTGAAAAATGTATTTGCCTAAATAAATATGCCTCATGGGGAAAAAATAACAAAATGGCTGCTGTAATACATCACAGCGTTAGTAAGATATTAAATAACACAATTAAAAATAAAATTAGCACAGCCTTTCAAAGGACCCGAAATGTTAAAACTCTGAAGTTATATACCTAAGGGTCAATCTCATTGAGTCATTTCCTTAGGGTACATGTTGGATTTTTAGGAAGTCATTCCAAAAATCTGTCTAACCACAGTGACTCAAGTAATGACCTACACATTAGAATACACATGAGAGTTGTAACAAGATTTAGAGATACTTGCTTTAGGGATAAGTACCAGGAAATGGCATTGGTATATGTTTACAAGTGATGAAAAATTAATAAGCAATCATAAAACTAGAAAATTCTTGTGTTTGGGTGTGGCTCAAGGAGTAGGGTGCTGGCCCCATATACTGGAGGTGGTGGGTTCAAGCCCAGCCCTGGACAAAACAGCAAAAAATCAAAAAACAAAAAACTCTTGTGTTTGATATTTTTGCAGGTAATAATATCATTTTGCCTTTGTGACCTAGGCAGAAGGTTCAGACCACTAGTTTCCAGGTAAATAGTAATGTTTCTGATAAACTATTTGCCTGGTGGGCAGACACCTAAGATCAAAATGCTAACTGTATCATCTGGATAGAAAGCAACCCCATGGTGGTAGCAATGAGATAAATTAAGCAAATTCACACCTTGCAAAAACAATGCATAGCATCTGGGTGACCAGCATATTCATAACTTTAACTCCCATTGTGCGAAATGTAACCAAAACATTTTGTACCTCCCTTATGCCCCCGTAATATTTTGAAACTTAAAAACAAAAGGGAAAGACAAGCCAGACGCTGACATTAGCCTTGTTTCTCAGGCTGACATGGGCAGGTGTTCTATGTTCCTCTCCCCAATACATGCATATTGATATTGTTGAACCACAACACCGGCAAAAGCAGCACTTTCCACTCCCCAAAAAGGACACAACGTTTTCCTTGACTGAGTCCTTAAGAGAGCACACCTCTAACTCTATACTTCCAAACTCTGTATCATTGTGTCACATTGTACTTAAAGCCCTTCAGCTTTCAGAGGCACACAGTGGGAGTGTTGGCAGTGACCTCAATAATTCATCTAGTCCACTGCCCTCATTTCAGTTTCCTACAGCCTTTTTCTGAAAAGGTTGTAGTAGTAAGGATAGCATCTCTAGCTGTTAGTCCTCTAGGCAACTTCCCTCTCACTCTCTATATTTAGAAATTCAAAGCCAACTTCTGGGAAGCCCAAGGTCAGCGAAGTAAATGCTCACTGCCCCTACCTTCTTATCCCCCTTGTTGAAAAACTGGATCACAGAAGCATACAGTGCTGTACCAGTATTTCCCTTAAAAATATATATTTTTAATCATCAGAAATGCTGGCCCAGTATACCCTAAAGCTGTATGTGAAAAGGAAAATATTCTGGGGAATATTAACTGAGCTACCAACTTACTCAACATAGTATGTCCCATACTGAGGGTCCTCGATCTTCTCCCAGCCATAGGGAAGCTCTGTAAATAAAGAAAATGGAGTGAAACGCTGGATTCAAAACTGACAGAGAGGAACTCATCAATGAGTGAATTTAATGTATGGAATCAGAAAGGTGGCGGTTCCCTTTCAAGAACACAGCTTCAGTCTGGGTGGCTTCTTCAACAGCCAGTGAGCATCTCAGCAAGTACAGAGCAGCCCAGAACAAAATATGACATTAAACTAACAGATATTTAGCTAAATCCCAAACCATAAAAATGCTGATTGTTTTAAAAATATTTTAATCATTAAAAACACTGTATGTTTTTTTCTTTTAAAAAGCCTGATGGTACTATCGGGAGATGTACTTACCCTACAGTCCAATACAAAAAGCCACTGCGTGTTCAGTGTTTCCCTAACACACGTGATCACTTCTGTTATTATATTCTGACCCACTTTTCCCCAAAGCGAAATCCAGTATTGGAGTTTTGCCATTTCAAGTGGGCAATCCAGATTTGCTTAAAATCTAAGAAAGTGCCTGCTTTTCCTTCTCCTTGATCCGAGTATCAGGAATGCTAACTTCACTATCACAGTGCCTTGTGTAACCTGTATCCGTGAACTATGACAAAGAAATACCTTAGGTGGCATTATTCACATTTATTTCAAGTAACTGACCAGTAAAACACAACCAGAAATGTTAAGGGTAGTTGAATTTCTGATAGTTACAAAATATTTCTAGTCTTTTCAATATTAATTGACCCTGTCAAGAAAGAATCCTCTTTTCCTTTCCACTTTGTCTGCATTTCTTGTAAAATTAAAGTTTCTAAAGAACTACCTTATTAACAAGACATGAATTAGGACTGTTCCAGGCAGGTGGTTCTAGTGCAGTGGTTCTCAACCTTCCTAATGCCACGATGTACTTTCACTGTTACTAAGGGGTCGCGACTCACAGGTTGAGAACTGCTGTCTAGTGCTATCAATTATATACAGGAAAAGCGCAAGAACGAATTTTTAAAACCCCAAATTGTAAACTAAGATGTCCCAAAATTTTACTTGCAATTCCTTTTTTGTTGCTGTTGTTAATTGAAAAAAAAAATTTTTTTTAAGAGATGGAGGTCTCACACAGGCTGAAGTATAGTGGCTTACTATATAACCTTTTAACTCCTAGGTTCAAGCTATCCTCCTGCCTGAGCTTCCTGAGCAGCTAGGACTACAACAAGCATGTGCCACTATATCCAGATAATTTATTATTATTGTTATTATTATTTTTTTTAGAGACAGTTTCTCACTATGTTGCCCAGAGTGGTCTTGAACTCCTGGCTTCACTGGATCCTTAAAGTGTGGGGATTACAGACATGGGCTACTGTTCTCAGCCTTAATTTCTTTTATTGTGTTTCTGTTATGCCAAAACACACAGCCACAGAGAAGTATGGTAGACAGCAAATAGGCTTAGAATGTATCAAAAGACATATACCATTTAACCTTAGTAACACTGTATCAACTTTGTAAGTAAAAATCCCATTATAATGAGCCTGGCAATCTATAGAAACTGTTTCACTCAAATAAAAATAATTGTTGTGCATTCAGAATAGAAGACAGGTGATGAGCCTCTTGATGAAAAATTGTGAATTACCCTCACCCCCTTTTCTCCAGCATATTTTTCTGCATATATATTGACTGGTGGTTTTAAAGTTTGGTGAATTTTTGAGGTTTTTCCTTTGAAGGACCTGGATGAAATGCCTGAGGTGGAAGAGGTGAAAATACTTTCAATATGCAAATAGTTGAAGTGCCTGAAAACAGAACATAAAACTAAGATGTGAGATATACTTCAGTTACTCCATAGCTATGGAGTAATCATCAATTAAGTGGGTACAATATTTTATCACCAAGTACCTGTTCCATGGATAAGAGTATTTTTGAATTATATCTGTAAAAATGCACTATAACAGTATTACTTAGGGATCTTCTACAAAAGAAATATTTTTTGTTTAATAGAAATTTTATTAAAATAGCATGAGAAGTGAATGGCACTGTATGAGGATGAATTCTAAAAGTACACCACAATCCTGTAACTACACCACAATTCTCTAAGTCAAAGGTTCTCAACCTTCCTAATGCCACAACCCTTTAATATGGTTCCTGTGGGTCGCGACCCACAGGTTGAGAACCACTGCTCCAAGTACACCACAGTTGGATTTGTATTTTGTCTATAGAGGAATTTGGAGAATTGAGGGACTACAGAGATAGCTGAAATGGTCCATCTGATACCCGGAAAATCTGTTTAAAAAAAGGATATATTAACAGTTAATAAAGATAAAAGATCAACATAAAATATATCTCTCTGTCAACGTGGAAGTTGATTTAGTATTTTAGTTAGCACTTTAAAGCAATTAGCAACTAATACATTAAGTACAGTCCTTTCTTTTAGAGAGCAAACAAATTTGGCAATTTACCTTCTGGGTTACTTCCAATATATATTTTTTTAATTAGAAATGGGGTTGCTATGTTGCCCAGGTTGTACTGGAATGCCTGTGCTCAAGTGATTCTCTCACTGAGGTCTCCTGAGTAGCTGGGGGCTCCTGGCACACTCCACCACACCTGGACTTTCAGTAATTTTAAGCCCTTACCACTGGTACCATTAGTCAGCTTTTTTTTTTTTTTAAACAGGGCAGATTAATACAGATAAAGGTAATAAAAGCAAGACTAAAATACCTAGCAATTTTATGTACTATCTAATGTATCAATTCATTCACTCATTTCCTTTCTTTTTTTTCCTTCCTTTTTCCCTTTTCTTCCTCCTCTCTCCGTCCTCATGCAGAAATACAAATCAGAAATAATATAGTTCTTGATCTCAAGGAGTTCATAGTCTAGACAGGAAGAAAGGGAGATAAATGATAAGGTGAAGAAAACTACAGTCTCGGGTGGGGTGCAGAAGAATGACACCAATTGCCTGGTAAGAGTAGCTATCAGGAAGGCCTTTGAAAGCAGTGATGTTTGAACAGTCTTAAAACATGAGTTGGGATTAGGAAGAGGGACATCATTCTCAATAGATCAAAGGGTACTGAGGAGTTAAAAATGCCTGGCATTTTCAGTAATCACAAATAATTTGGTAGAACTAAAAGTTGTATCCAAAGAGAGATGAATTTTATGAAGAAGCATCGAATTACAACATTCCTGGAGAGCTGTGTTAAGGAGTTTGATATTTATCTTGATGATGATGGGACTGATTAAGGTGGACTGGGACGTGACTAAATTGATATTTGAGAAAGCTATGGGCAGCAGGATGGAATAGATGGAGTGGAGTGAGAATGAAGGCAGGCACATAAGAAAAACACGAAGAGACTGGACAAGAAATGATGAAGGCTGAGACGAGGCAGTGGTAGTAGAGCGGAAAATAGAGACAAGGAGTTGAAGTACTAGGACCTGCTGACCACCCGAGAAGGGGCCAGCCAGAGTCCCAGGTTTCTGGCTATTAGGCATGAAAATAAGGTAGAACTTCTGTAAGTGAACTGTTCAACACATGGAGGTGTCAATATAAGGAACCAGGCCTGCCGTACTGATACGCACACATGGTGCACGTCCAGTCTATGACAATCAGGTCAACTTAAAGGTGGTCAATGCAGGGAAGTGGACAACTATGGAGGCTCTACTACAACACACGATCAAATATTTATTGAACACCTAAGTATAAAAATGACTGGGGGAATATAAAAGAAGAAAACATTTAGATTTAATGGAATTTAGGAGATGATATATAAAAAGGGTCTGTCATCAATGGCTACTCCAACAGCAGCAGATTTTTAAAAGTCAGAATAGATTGAACTTGGTAATTAACTGCAACAAAGAGGAGAGGGCGAGGAAAAAGATAATAACCAGTTTTTGGCTCATGCAACTGGGAGGATGTTGTGTCATGTGCTAAGGCAGGAAGAGAAGGCATTAGAGCCGAGCAGCCTGTAGAACGTCCGGGTAGAGCTTTGTTAACAAGCTCTTGCAATATGAACCTGGAAGTTACCAGGGAAATGTAAGATAAATATTTGACAGACATTACAGTTAAAGCTATGGCAATGGACATGACCACCTAGACATTACAGTTAAAGCTACGGCAATGGATATGACCATCTAAATAAATTGTGAATAGAAAAAGGTGGAGAACAGAGCTTAGGGAGCACTAACATTTTAAGGAACAGATGGAGAACATAAGAACAGTCAAGGGCAATGGCACCAAGGAGGACAGAAGAGGAGCATGGTCAATACTAACAAACACATGTAAGGCTGCCAGAAATAAAAGTAAGGGCTAAACGGAGTCAAAGAGCCACAGAGTCTCCAGATCAGGTGGTTCTTGGTAACTCTGAAAAGGAGCGGCGCAAAAGTCAGAATATTGAAGAGAAAAATAAGAGCAGCATTCTTGGGAACAGCTCACTTGGTTGTGGAAGGCAGTAAAAGAACTATGGGGAGAGGAGGATTAGGGCTAAAAGGTGTTTTGTTTATCTTTCGCATAGGAAAGACCTAATCTAACCATCTTTTCCTGAGTATACAGCCAAAGCACTCCCCCAAAAAGTGATTTCAAAAGACAAAATTATTTTTGCTGCATCAAGCAGCTGGTTGGTTCAAAAGCCCATGGATTCAGTCTCCTTTCTTTCCTCTTCCCAAAATAGGATTTTTCTTGTTTAAACGTCTGAATTACGACCGCTTTCTCATGGTGCAGCTCTATTCAGTTGGTAATTTCATCATTCTCTAAGCTCCAAAATGGCATCAACACCCAATACATTTCCGAGCTGTCTTAGTATAAATTTAATCTTTCTTTCATCATAAGAGAAATGGGGTGGGTTGAGAGTAAAATGGATTCTTGATGTTGTATTTTTAAGATAACTACTTAACCAAAATACTAATTATTTTATTTGAATGGAAGAGAAAACATACATCAATTAAATCATCAGACGGAGTGGAAAGACACATTTGGGTTCGGAGTATCAGGACGCTGGGAAGAAAAGGGTAAGTTTTAGAAACTGCAAGATCTTTCTAGAAGAATTTAAATGTTCAGCAAAACGTAAACAATATCTTAAAATATAAAACCCCACATTTTATTACTATGCTTGCTCTCTTTCCAGCACTGAACTCTGTGCAGACCATTGCAGAGAGGATCAGTGTGAATCAGCTATTATCTATCCTGAGTATAATCTCTGGGGGGCTGTTTTTCCCCATGGGGGGCGGGAGATAAGTGCACAGGGGAAGTGGTAAAGGTTGGCTGAGCCTAAAACAGATAGTCACCGGGTTCCAAACTGCAGGCTCCTTACCTGTAAGCATAGGCAATGTCAGATAGGTGTATTCTGTTGTGGGGCTGGAGAGCAGGCCTTACGTTTTAAAGGGTTTGAACATTCTTAGAGTGCTGAATACAGTTTTGCTTGTTCTAGCTTAAGAAAGAGATTATTAGGATGACCATAGGATGCACTGTTCCCTTTTGAGAATAAAAGGGGACACTATTAATAATTATGCTGGGACAATAGGAATAAGTAGCATTAGTCCTGGAACAACCAGGACGTATGGTCAATGTTAAAGGGCACTAGGGGGGCATGTCCATCCAATTCTTTAAATTCCATAGAGAAAAAAAAAAAGACAGAAGCCGTTTCCAGTTTCTCTGAGCCCCCTCACTGTCTTTCCTAAGTCTTACCCGACTGGTGAGTTTTATAGAATGAATATAGCATGCTTGGCTCGAGCAGTCCTGAGCTCCTCACTGGTTTGGATGCCAGCCTGCCCTTAGAGGTGCATTCTAGTCTGTTCTTCACTAGGCCTGCCACGTGGGAGGAGGCCTGTAGCTGAACAGAGCCCAGGGCCTGAGGCTGAAGGTAGAGGGCAACTGTCTGGAAGCCCAGACAGATGCCACACAGAAAGCCACATCCACTTGCCTGCTGACCTCAGGTGTCTGCCTTCCATGTCTTATTTCTCTATTGACTACAACCTAGTGAATGAAGACAGCCTTATTATTTATTGGTTCCCCAGAACCTTATAGAGATTAAAAAGCATTTCCAAGAAGGGTGACCAGAATAATTTGGAGGCTAGAGTAGCTTCTTTCTTTCTACCCTTTCCCTCCCGGCCCTCTCCCTCCTTTCAAACATTTACATGTCTGTTGAAAGGATATACAGATAGAGAAGACAAAACTCACTGCTCTTCAGTGTGGAATCCAATTAGGATGCAGTGTAAGTGCCACCCCAGAGCTGTGTCATGTGGCACTACTGAGTAAAGCTGAGGGAACATCTAATTCTGACCCAGGAGAGAACCACAAAGGAGGCTACAAAGAAATTAACTTTAGATTTCAGCTTTGAAGAATAATAGATGGGAGTCGGGGGGGACACAGACAAGGCTGGTTCCTGGCAGAAGAAATCAGCATATGGCAAAGGCAAAGACAAAAATAAGTCTGACTTCTAACACAGAGATCCTTTGAAAAAGAAATACAGAATATGATTCAATTATAAAAAGTCTTTAATATTTGACCAGAGACTCTGGACTTTTTTTCTGCTGACAATGTAGAACAAAACAGAGAAAGAGTCAGGAAGCTAGTTTTACAAAGACTAATTTAGTCTCTGCTTCCAAGGTTTTCTTTCCTTTTTTTTTTTTTTTTTTTTAAGAGACAGAGTCTCACTATGTCACCCTCGGTAGAGTGCCGTGGCATCACATAGCTCACGGCAACCTCCAACTCCTGGGTTTAGGCGATTCTCTTCCCTCAGCCTCCCCAATAGCTAGGACTACAGGTGCCTGCCACAACGCCCGGCTATTTTTTGTTGCAGTTTGGCTGGGGCAGGGTTTGAACCCGCCACCCTTGGTATATGGGGCCGGCGCCCTACCCACTGAGCCACAGAAGCCGCCCACTTCCAAGGTTTTCTGGTCGTGCATCCTTCTCAGTATAAAATCTAAACATCTGCCCCCCCAAGATATATTTATTCATAAATATGTGTCACTCCATCACTCCACCAATGTGTATATAATAAAGCATATGCAAAAAGAGATATCTGAAAAGGAGATGACTTAACAATGATCACTATTTTACCTCAGTGAGGTGGAACAAAGCGTCTATGAAGTGTACGAAGAGTGTCCGCTCTGCCGTTTTCTTACAATTAGCCTGGGCTTGCATGCATCTGTATTAGCATCATCAGCAGTACTTTACAGAAATCTTGTAAGCAATGTTTAAAAAGACTTTCCATTTCACATAGGTTATTTTAAAAACTATGTAACACAGTCTCTAAATCCACTTAACTGGCCACAAGTGAACTGCAAAACTTCACAGGGCCCTTGACAATCAGGCAAGGGGTCACACCCATGCCTCCCTCAAGACACTCGGGCTAGCATATGGAATGAAGAATGCCATTACAAATCTATATATAATATAATACTCAAGTTTAGTTTCTTTTTTTTTTTCAATAATAATGTTATGAAAAATAAGTTCTAATATTTTCTTCTTATATACCAATAGGTTGAGTGTATTCATTTTGGAGACCACTGGCATAAAGGATATGCAGAAGAACGAGAAGTAACTGGAGGAACAATGACAAGGAATAATCCAAGTATGTTGTGATGTGGGGAATGGAGAGGAAGACGGTGCCAAAGACAAAGGATAGACAGAGAAAGCACAAAAAGATATAGGAAGTGAAAAGCCAAAGTAGCAAATGGTACTGGAATAGCCTGGGGGAGCATATGTATGGTCACTATAAAATTCTTTCAATATTCTGATATGTTGGAACTTTTCCTGATAGTATATTGGCAAAAACAAGAGAAAAGAAAAAGCAACAGACTTTACCCCTAGACAGGTGACAGAGCAAGAAGAGAAGCAGCAGCAAATGCCATTGCAAGGATTTGGCCCAGTGGTCACGAGGATGGCACTTGTGTGACAGAAATAGGGGACAGGGGCCATGTTAGAAGGAAGAGGCCAAAGTTGGTTTTGAATATGTTTAAGTGTTAACAGGATAATTAAAAACAAAGGCTCAAAAGCAAGAAAAAAACAGAAAAAAAATATTCAGAACAGAAGACAACGCCAGAGATTTAGACAATGGGGCCAGCCCTAGTAAATTGATAACATTATAAACCTAAACGCCTTCAACAAAAGAACCAGGACAAGGCAGAGAAGTAAACTGGACCGATGAAGGGGCAGGAAGAGAGACAGGCTGGACAGCAGAGATTTTCAACCAGTGTGCCACAAACATTTTGAAAGACCATTAACTAAATCATTTTTGAAAGAAGCTCAAAGCACAGTTAAGTATATTCTTTTTAAACTCTTTTTTCTGATCAATATAATTTAAGTGTGCCATGGAAGTTTAGCTATAGTGTGCCATGAGACAAAAAAGGTTGGAAAACACTGCTCTAGATTAAGACTATAACCACACTTAAGAGTCCATGACATATTCTAGTTTGCCTTTACAATGGCTGATTTCACCATGAAAGGAACTTACTACTAAAAGCCTTATGGACAAGAGAGAGATGGTATAAAAAATTATTTTTTGAGATATAATTTACATATGATGAAATGCACAAGTCTCAAGCACTTTCAATTATTAAAAACAAACAAATTACATATTATTGCATCATACCCCATAAGTATAGTTATGATTTAATAAAAATTAAATTTGAAAAAGTCAATATAAGTACTCATTCGATTAAATGAGTTTTGGCAACTCCAATCAGCTGCCACCTCCCAAAAAGACAGAGAACATACACCCAGGATTCCACAGAATTATTTCAGTTCAGCCCTGAAATAATCCCTTCTCCCTCCTCATCGTCTGATTTCTATCATCACTGAGGCATTTTTCCTGTTTCCAGGCTTTAAATAATGGGTAATTGAGACCCTCGCCTCTGTGCTGGTTTCTCCCACCCAGAGGTCTCTCAGACTCATCCGTGCTATGGAGTGTTAGCAGCAGTGTTTTCTTCTCATTGATAAGTAGCGTTTCACTGCATGACTATATTGCAGATTATTTACCTATCCTCCTAGTGATAGATATTAGGCATGTTTCCAGTGTGACCCAGCATGAAAAAGCTGCCGTGATCATTCTTGCAGAGTCTTTTTGGAGACATGTTTTCATTTTTCTTGGGACAGTACCTCATAGGAAACTGCCAAATGTTCTCCAAAATATTCAGGTAATTTTACAAGCCTGCCAACAAAAAATCCAAGTTCCATGTGCAAAGTCTCATTGATCTTAGCTCTTAGTGTATTTGCCTTTAGTAGTTGTAGTTGGTGTGGATGGTACATTGGGCCCTCCCAGTGAGCGTGGCTGGCATCTCTTTTTTTCTGATCAATATAAATTGGGTGTTCAGAGTGACACCCAATGAGCAGCATCATTTAATATTCTTATTCAACATCGACTATTCTCTTTTATCTTCTTTTGTGAAGTGTGTAGTCCTTTGGATATTTTTAGAAACAAGTATATTGAGGTATAATTTATATAATATGAAATTCATGAGTTGTAGGTAAATGACTCAATTGTTTAAATAATTTATTAGGTTGTGCAAAAATCACCACAATCCAATTTAGAGTTTTCCATCAGTCTAATAAGATCACTTGCTCTGCTTATAGTCAATCTCTACCCTTATCCTCAGCTGCAGGCAACCACTGTTTTCTGTTTCCATAGCAGCCCATGCTGGACATTCTGTATCAGTGGAATCTTATCATGCCTGCTCTTTTGTGTCCAGCTTCTTTCCAGATGTTTTTAAGGTTTATATATGTTTCAGCATTTGTACATTGTTCCTTTTTATTGCCAAATAGTGGTCAACTGTAGAGTGATACCACATTTTATTTTTATATATTTATTTTAAGAGACAAGGTCAGCCTCAGGCTGGAGTACAGTGGTGTGAACACAGCTCACTATGATCTTGAACTTTTGGGCTCAAATAAGCCTCTTGCCTCTGCCTCTGAAGTAGCCAGGACAGCAGGAACGTGCTGCCACACCCACCTGGCCAATCTTTAAAATTGTTTCTCACTATGGTCTCAAACCTCTGGACTCAAGTAATCCTCCCAGCTCAGCCTCCCAAAGTGTTGGGATTATAGGTGTGAGCCACTGTGCCTGGCCTATATTTTATTTTATTTTTTGAGACAGAGTTTAACTTTGTGGCCCTTGGTAGAGTACCTTGGTATCATACCTCACAGCAACCTCAAACTCTTGGGCACAAGCAATTCTCTTGCCTTAGCCGAGTAGTTGGAACTATAGGCATCAGCCACAACACCTGGCTATTTTTAGAGATGGTGTCTTGCTCTTGCTTAGGCTGGTCTTGAACTCCTGAGCTTAGGCAATTCACCTGCCTTGGCCTCCAGGAGTGCAGGGATTACAGGTTTGAGCCACCACACCTAGCTCCTACATTTTATTTAGCTATTTATTTGTTAATGGATATTTGAGTTTTTACTTTTGGCTATTATGAATAGTGCTGCTATGAAGAACTGTACGCAAGTCTTATGTGGATTTTTATTTTCATTCCTCTTGGGTAGATAACTAGGAGTGAAAACTAGTAGGTCATATAGTAAATTTCTATTTAACCTTTTAAGAACTGCCGAACTGTTTTCCAGTGGCTATACCATTCTGCAATGGTCCAGCAATATACAAGGGTTACTGTCTGTTTCTTTTTCCATTGTATCACTGATTAGTGATATGAAACAAATGCATATTTAATCCATCTGTGCCGTTGTTCAAGAAGATGATATAACAAACAATTTTAAATGGAATAGATTCTATACATATTTATAAAAACTATACTATTAAGTAGACTCTGTATAATACAGGTGAGCATTATTGTCTGATAATTTTTAGAGAAATAACTTTCCTTTAACAAATGTGTGTGGGAACACTAAAGACTTATTTATTTATTTTTACTAAAGATTTTCATTGAGTTTCTGCTGCTTCTGCAAATGGTTAAAGAAATAGCCACAGATACTAACATATCTATCATAATAGAGACTAAACGAAATATATTTTTGAAAGCTCAACAGACATAAGGCTGCTTTGTAGTTCAGAATATGCCTCATTTATTAAATATTGATTTAGAATCTTAAAAGTTTATCCTCAGAACCCATATTGAAACAGAGCAAATATATTTTTATGGATTTTTTTAAATAAAAGGATTATGTAATCCTTAAAGAGAGAGAAATGAAGTCTCTGATGAAATCAGATGTAATGATGTGATTGCCACAGTCAGCTGGCTGTGACACCGCCCACTGCTTATGTGCTTCTGAACACTGTGTTGTTTAGGGTTTTGGAAAACCCACTGTCTAAGCAAGAAGAGCAAGAAGAGGGTGAAGAGAGTAACATGATACAAAGGCTTCTGATCTACCTCCATCTGCACAGTCTTCGGGGGCTTTGGCTTTCTTACAGAGACGAGGATCCAACCAGGTGGTCGTCTTGGTGTTGTGGCTGCAAGATAAAGATTTCAATTAGAAAGAGTGAAATAAAGAGGGAGAAAAGTATTCCCACAGTCAAGATTAAAAGCAACTAAAAGATATTTGAAGTTTGAACATTAATCTCCAACAGGCTCCATTTGTATGCCTTAGATCTGTTAATCCGATTGCCCTCTGTCTGTTACTTCAAAACTGCTAAAAAAGAAAGGCAATGCTAGAGGCTCTAATTCGGGAGTAAAGACTTTAAAGAAGGCCTACCCATGCCAAGTGCAGAATAATAGATACTCACTTTAAGGAGTTGAAAATGTTTCAAAAGCTGGGCACACAGCCACATACTATGCATTATCTAGCTGAAAAAGTGACATTAAAAACCGTCCTTGCTTGCTGGCTATCTTCCTCCCTTCCTGCAAAAATACTATATTTCTTGACTGCCTATAATCTACAGGTATTGTACTGGGGGCTGGAATATAAAGGCAAAATCAAACAGAGTCCCTTGCCCTCACAGGAACTCTTTAAAGTAAAATAGACTAAACTAAAATGAAACGTTTTAAAGTGGCTATTTCTGGAATATGCAAGTAAAAGTGAGTACAGTTAATCTTCACTCTTCAAAACTTAAGTTTTCATTGGCATAGAGTGTTCTGAATGCTACGTAACAGGTGATCTATATAGGAAAACCTGAGATTGTTTCTACGAAGTCTGTGCTGCCCAGTCTGTCAGAGAGGTAAATGTCCCTACATGAAAACCAGTTAAACCAATTTTAGCAAATGCAAGGGATCAGGACTCAAAGAGGCCTAGGGGAATGCCTCATAGTCTGTTGAGCAAAACCGAAACCAATGTGAAACTACCTCGCTAAACTGAACTCAAAAGGGCTACGTGAGAAAAGCTTAACTTTGATTTTAATGATTCAAACTTTTATTGCTAAATTAACAGATGTAGGCCATTCTCTAGGATTGTACCCCATACTTTCCAAAGAAAAGACATGCCCTCAGGGGCTATCTGAAAACAGAGTAACTTGTGCCTATGGACCTATATTCTTTTCTCACAGTTCCATTTGAATGTTTCCAACACAGATCAACCATATTAGCTATCACAAACAAAATGTCTTTATCTACCAGCAGATATTCTAGATCAGTATTTTTCCTTTTTCAACCTTTTTTATCTCACTGCACACTTGAACCTATAGTTAAACTTCTGGGGCACACTTAAATTATGTTGATCAAAAAAAAAAAGAGTAAAAAGAAAAATATACTTACTATGCCCTGAAATTCTTTTGAAAATAATTTAATGATCTTTAAAAATTTTCAAGCCATACCTAAGATCCTTGGTTGAAAATCACTGTTCCAGGCAGTAACACCTTATCAGGTGTACGGTTTACAATATTTTCTCCTATTCTGCAGGCTGCCTTTTCACTGTCTTGATTGTCTCCTTTGCTGGGCAGATTTCTTAAAGTTTGTTGTAGTCCTATTTGTCTATTTTTGCTTTTTCTCCCCGTACTTCTAGAGTCATATTTAAGAAGCCCTTGCTAAATCCAACATCATGAAGATTTTCCCATGTGTTTTCTTCTAGGAGTTTTATAGTTTGGGGTTTTATGCTCAGGTCTTTAACCCATTTAAGTAACATTAGTTTTAGAGAGATTTCTTTTATTAATCCTACCTCCCCCCATACTTATCCCATTTGCAGGGTAAAGTATTGTCAGACTCAATATCTTATAATCTACTTCTAACCACTTTTAGTAACTATACACCTTACTAAAGTGCTTAATTCTAGAGTCAGAATGAAAGTCAAAAGTCCAAATTACCCTTGAAAAATTCCTTAAATTGTCCATATAGTAGAGTATAGCTGGTTGTGCCTATTTTGTATAATCCTGGTCATTAAAGTTTATACAAATATAAAATAAAATCAATAACATACCCTCTATGATAACAAGAATACCATGCACACAAAAATCTATGTCTTTTAATCACTAGAATACTACGTGGGTATCAAGATGCTTACTCATGGGAAGGATATGTAACTGGGACAATGTAAGAAAACAGACACAAGTACCCCACCCCTAATTCACTTCTGAGTACATGTTCTTTGAGTGTCAGGCCCACGTGGTGGTTCCATGGTGTAATGGTTAGCACTCTGGACTCTGAGTGTCGTGCCCAGCCTTCAATATTTTAACTGTTATTTAACTATTATATTTCATTACTTTATTATATTAATAGTCTATCTTTGATCAAAAATTATTTCAAAGAGAACTACAGTTATATATGAATATAAAAACTCTTCATAATGATATTTCCAATAAGTTACTTATATAATATTATCGTCTAGTATAAACAATACACAATTTTAGGTTGATCTAATATCTATAATATTCAGTATCAAGGGTGTCCAATCCTTTTTATTCTTTGCCACACATTGGAGAAGAGTTGTCTTGGCCACACATTAAACACACAAATGCTAATGAAAGCTGATGAGCAATAAAAAGGTCTGTGCATAATTTTCATGGTATCTGACACCACAGTTAAACAAAAAAGTCCTCACATAATTTGCAGGTGGCCCACAGGAGTACCGGTTGGATACTCCTGAAAATATTATATTAAGAGTGCTTATCTAAGAAAATAATTTTGTTTTCTGTGAACTTATATTGTACCAGTGATTTTTTCCTATATTATTTAACTATATTGCCTGAATACATCAAGCCTAAACTGTATGACTGGAAAATTTAGCTCAGATAATAATATAACCCCACCTTTGATGATAATCCTTGAAATGCTCGATAAATTGGACAATCTACCCAAAAGTCAGCAAAAAAAGGAGAAAAAGAGAAGGAGGATACCATTTGTTCTTTACATTTTTTATCATTAGTGATGAACCTGCCTTTAATCCTCTTGACTTTATAAAAGGAGAGGTCATATACACTGTTCTTTTATCCAAGTCAAATAAAAATAAAATGTCATCCAGGGAGATAATCAGACTAAGAATCAACTGTCACTTGTATGAAAAATATTTTTAAAGAAAAAAATAAATGAGAGTCTTATGAAACAGTACATGTCCAGGGAGATTTAAAGACACGTCAGCCAATGCTCACGAGAGGGCACGCTAGGAGGACATAGATGTTTGCTTACTCAATGAAGTAGATCATCCCCGTGTCAGTGTAGGCCATTTCCCAGTTTTTGGGCAGCGGCTCCAGAGTCTCGTCTCTCATCATGTAATTTCTAAAGTCCATGGAGCTGTTTGTTTGGTTGTAACTTGGAACAGTCTTCATCCAGTCAGATGACTCAGAATGCCTCTCTCTGTTTTCTGCCATCATTCAAAACAGAAAAGTGTGAAAAGTAGGCAAAGTCACATTCTTCTTTGAACAGCCCTCTTTATTCCCCACAAAATGCCAAATATATAAATATTGCAAATTTCCTTGTCTATTATATCCCCCTTTTGTTATATATTTTAGAATAGCAAATAAATATCTTCAATGTTTATTAACCCTATATGGCACCTCTGATACTAATCTGGGAAAGAAGCAAAAACAACACTAGAATTGATTCAGTATAAATCCTCACGGCAGCAGCCTCCGCAGCAGCACTTACAGAGTTCTCTATGCGTCAGGCTCTATTTTAAGTGCTTTACATATATTAACTCATAATTCTCACAGCAATCTTGTGAGTATCTATTATTATTATCCTTGTTTTATAGATTGAGAAAATGAAGGCACAGAGAAGGTTAACTTAGTCAAGGTTACATAGTCAGTAGACAGCAAAGCCAGGATTTGACTCTAAGTGGTCCTTGCACTTCACTGGTTTGTACGCATTTAACACGGGTCTCTAAATAATAGTCACTTTTAAAAGTTACACTCAGTAGGGTAGCTGTTGTTAAGTATCATTCTCTGGTTGCTAATTTGAAAATCCTTTTAGAGTCCCAAAGTCCATAATGTAGGTAAGAACACTAAAATTTGGGTTAGTGTCTAAGGAATTCATGATTCATGGACTGTAAACTTGTTTGCAGCACCTAAAACTTTTAACAGATGCTGCATAATACAACAACTCCACACTGAAGGCAATGCCTCAGAATCAGAGAATCTGAGGAGAGACCTTAGATCTCATCACATGTCCTAACATACAGTACTTCAACCTCAACTATCTTTTATCCAACCAAATCCTACAATTCATTAATCTTACTGCTTTCTACCTTTCACTATTGCTCACCCTCCACTCATGTCTCCATAGCCCTGGTAACCCGACTTGCACCCCCTGATCTACCACGATAATCACTCATTCCCTTGTAAACACTCCTGATTCCTAACTCCATCATACTTGCCTGGCTAAACCACACTTCACTTAAACCTCCTCTCCACCTACTCCACGTCAGCACATGCAGCTGGATACAGGCAAGGCTAACTAGTTCACTCTCAATTCATGATCACCACGTCAAGTGGACATTTCATGATGCGCGACAATCACCACATTTCCTTAGTCTATTTGCTCTGACACTGTCCTGGATAAATATTTCATACCTTCCTTCTCCTTAAACCATCTATTATTTCTCCCTCATTCCTAATCTTATTTGATGACCTTGTTTCCTATTTCACTAAGAAAACAGAAGCAAGCAGAAGAGAACTTCCATAAACTCCCACCATCACATCTACACAGCAACTGTGCCCATTTACTCTACCATCTGTTACTAAGAAAGAACTGTCTGTACTCCTAGCTAATGTTAACCCTCCAATTATAAATTATATCCTATCCTCTCTTGCTTACAGCAATTCTTTCACTCTCTTTCCTGCATCACCAATCTTCCTTATCTATTCAATCATACCCATCTGTATAAGAACGTAATTCCTCCATTCTTTAAAAAGAAGATAATCCTCCCCCTAACCCCCCAGCAATCATACCATTTCTCTCCTCTTTACACTAAAACATACCTTGAAAGAGTTTATACTCGCTACCCCACTTCCACTCTTCCAATTCTTGCTGGACCTCGCTCCAACAGGGCTTCTGAACTCCTAACACTAAACTGCTCTCCTCAAGGTCACCAATAACCTCCACACTGCTACATCCAATCAGCAGTTCTGAGTTCCCATCTATTTGAGCGATCAGGGGTTCTGACATAGTTGATTGCTTTCTGATCTGCACACCCCTTAACAACCTCCCATCTGGTATCCCTGTTTATGCTCATGACCTCCTACTGCTGGCTCTCAATACGGTAGCCAGAATGGGCCTATTAAAACCTGTTGTATCCTGCTCCTCTTTGACTCAAAGCCCTGTAAGCATTTCTCATCTCAGAATCAAACCCAACATTTTTCTAAGAACCTGTAAGATCTATATAATATGCATTCCTCCCAGGTCTACCTCCCATCATTGTCTGACTCACCTCATTGGTTACTAGTCTATTCTATTCCTTCTTTTGTGCTGCTGCAACTACATGTAATCCATTGTTCACATTCTATCCAACCACAGTGGTTTCCTTGCTGTTGTCGGACTGTTCCAGGTACATTCCCACATCAGGGCATCTGTACTTAGAGTCTGCTCTGTCTGCAATGCTCTTCTCCCAGATATTTTGAGTTTATTCACTCACTTCGTTCAAGTCTTTTCGGCCACCCTATCTACAATTGCAAACTTTGATTGCCACTATTTCTTAGCCACCTTCTCCTCTGCTTAATTTTTCTTCATGCTATGTATGTTACTCGTCTCTGTTTCTCAGTAGAAGGTAAAGTCCCTGAGGAAAGGGGTTGTTATCTGTTTTGTTCACTGCTTTAGTCCCAGCGTTTGGAACAATGGCTAGCACTTAGTAGCCGGGAGGTGCTCAATAAATATTTGTTGAATGAATAAATGAACGAAATGCAAGATTTATTTTATATGTTGAAAAAACGAAATTAAAAAGCACCCAGTGTATAAATCAATCTGAAAGGGAGCCACATTCTTGGGAAATACGTATGTGGAAGAAAAGCAAGAACAACTGTGTGACAAATAACACTTTCCTGAATGCAGTTCCCAGTGACTGGGGAAAGGAGTTTGCTTAATAGCCAATGATTTGGGTGTTATTTTATATAACACCACCTCTCCAAAAAGAAAATCTAGCATTATTACATGACATAGGCCATCCTATATGGCCATATTAGCATTTTGGGTGGTTAATTGTTAAGCAAGACATAAAATAATATACATAATGGTATATACAAATAAACCTCCACATACCCTTTCCCCACTCCCACTCCCCAACAATTTCTTGATTTTTCAAGGCAAGGATCCTAGTCCCTAAAAGCAATACCCAAAGTACATTTTGCCAACTTTGAGTGATATATTAATAACCTCAATTTCATATTTATTCAGAAAAGATGAAGGGTTTTTACTCAGGTGTTTTATTATTTTTCATTTAAATATTCTGAATATTTCTCTTGCAAAGAAAAATATAATTCAATGTTACTGTCCTCTGGTTCAATACACAGGAGGTAGTATACAGACTGCCTCCCACAGTCTGTGGATATTCCCTTTAAATAGCCACATCCAAGAGTATGTAACATCTGGCTTAACAACCGGTTTACATGACAAGCATAAACTATGGAGATTTTGGACGGAGCTCACCTCGAAGGGAACTGCAGTGGTCAGTGACAGGCTCTGCATCAGGAAGTACAAAAAGAACATTTTCTTTTCCCTCAAGTCAAGACCATATTAATTCCCATACTGGAACAGATTCATGGTCTCTAATCCTGGTGTTTGGCATTTTAAAACGTTAATAGAACTAATTTGGTAGAATAGCAAAGCTGATATCAACATTAAAAGGCTCCAGAGCTTATGATGATTTCCCCTACTAACCCCTAGACTGGAGATGAATTCACCTAAATCTTTGTAAACCTGTTTTTGGTTGTTACAACTAATTACATTGGGGTAATTAGTTTAACATTAAACATACTGTGTGGTCTAACTATGTAAGAAGTTAGGGCTATAA
Source organism: Galagoides demidoff (assembly GCA_963574575.1). Lineage (NCBI taxonomy): Eukaryota > Metazoa > Chordata > Mammalia > Primates > Galagidae > Galagoides > Galagoides demidoff. The sequence goes on along the minus strand of CAUYQV010139759.1, from coordinate 18,113 downwards.
AAGAGAATTTACACTTTGGAGGAAGAGAGAAATAATGAATGTGTTAACACAACAAATATAATACACATAGCAATTTTAACGACTGATGAAGGAAAAGATCAAGGTACTTTGAGAAAATGATAAGGACATGGGTTCTGCAGATGTTGGAACTTTAGTTCTTACTATGTGCCAGGCACTGTTTGGGGGGCAAGGGATACAATGGTGAACAAAACAAGTGAAATTCCAGCCTGTAGGAAGAGTATGTTCTAGTGTTTTGAACAAAATTATTACGATATAATACCACTGAAACAAGTGCAGGTGTGAGTCCATGGCTTCCTAGTTACACACTCAGTTACAAGCATAAGAACCTCCTAAGCCAGGGGTCCTCAAACTTTTTAAACAGGGGGCCAGTTTACTGTCCTTCAGACCATTGGAGGGCCAGACTGTGGGCCCTGGGATGAGTCGGCTGTTATGCAGGACAGGCAGTGGTGGCAAAAACACCTGGTGGGCCAGATGAATGTCCTAGGCGGGCTGCATGTGGCCTGAGGGTCGTAGTTTGAGGACACCTGTCCTAAGCAATCGCCAGGTTATTTAGGGGTACTCAAAAGGAGCAGATTCTTTGCCACTAAATTTCTGTTGGTTTTGTATTTACTGGAAAAGATGGGAGTCATATTTGAAAATTTTCATTCAGTGAAAACATCTACATTTGCTTACATTCTGTAAAGCAGGACTTAGGTCAATCAGATTCTCATATTCCAACACTGGAGGTGAATCTCAAATATTTTAGGCAGCAAGATAATAGTATATATTTTCTCACTAATGATAGTTTATTCTTAATTTATCAAAATTGGACAACTCACTTTAGCTTACAGTATGGTACCAATGTATACTCTGCTCCACATATCACCGCTTCAAAAAATTAGAATCCAGTCACTTGCTCTCCACATGCTTTGTAAAAAGTTTTACCACGCCTAATTCAATGTCATAGCAAAATCTATCAGTTAGGAGGAGTTCGCATATTTGCAAACCTGTGTTTCCACTGCCATTAACAGCTTCCTTGTCCTCATCTTCTTCCTCTTCAGGAAGAGAGCTGTCCATTCTTTCCATTTTGCTGACAGATGTAGTTCGTTTTCTTTGGGATTCTGTGTCAAACTCATTATCGAAGAGGACCTGATCGACAGGATCTGGCTGAAAGGGGCTGGGTTCTGCTGGAGGCTTGGGAGTTCCATAGAAGTTTCCTGAAGTGAACAAAACAGCAGCTCAAAGTACTGATGCTGAACTGAGAGTCAGAGCAGTCTGACCCAGTGTATCTCTCTCCTGGTTCTTACAATGAAGTTTTTTAGTATCTACTATCGGCCAAAAGAAAGCCAAAGCACTCCTTGGGGGAGTGGGGGAAAGACGTAGGGGAAAGAACTGATTTCACAAGTGCCCTTCACCATTTATTATGTAGCATTTTAACACTATTTGTATTAAGGCCAGGAAGGTGAAGCAGTTTGCGTTATATATGAGGTCAGACAATTAAGTTGGTGAACTCATCCTAGAAAGAGTGGTACCTACCTCATTGCTGAATTATCACTACAGTCACCTTTGAAGTGCTCCCCTTGGCCATCTGGTGACCACAGTGATATTCTGCAATGACGTATGTAACACTTTTTCTAGGATGAATCTGGAAACTTAATCGTCTGACCCTGTGTATATTATTTATACCCACAAGGTTTGTTTTACATGGTTCTGAATTAGGGCCTCATTTGTGGATTGAAAAAGCATTGATGCTCTCATGTAAGAATAAGTGGCATCAAAGGCGGGAGTAAAGGAGGATAAAGCTAACTCAAATAATTTTATTCTAACGTGCAAAATAATGAACGATTTTGGTAAAATGAAGAAGCACACAGGCAAAGGTTAAGCTGGGAAATGTAGGCCGTAAAGGTAATTTTGCAAAGTTTTTCTGAGCATTCCAATGATATCATTTTATCTGAAAGTTCATAGAACAAATAGAGACATTAGAAACATAATTCAATATTGGTTTATTCTCAGGAAAGCAAAGAATACTTTAATTTTCTCTTGAGAATCAGTAATTTTTGCAATAAAAATAAATGTTCCAGAATAGAATGAAAACAACTGAATATCTTCTCCATTTGTCATGCAATTCCCAATCATGCAGTCAGATACAGCGGGGAAGCCATCCACAGGTCTGGCTGTATTAATTGTGTGTGGCTCCTACTAGTTTTGACCTGATATCAATCATTACGCTAATGTTATAGAAAGATAAATATGATTAGAGGGTAAAATTCTCCTGACTCTCACATCTTCTAATCAAATTCTTTAGCTCCTAAGGAGGTAATTAAGACACTTATTCAGGTAAGATAAATTAGGAAGGTAGATAATGGGGTTTTTTTTCTTGATGGGAAAAAGCATAGACTGTTCCCCATAATACAGAGACAAATCTAGAAATAATGAAGTTTATCTTAAATTGGGCATGCTCTGAGGGGAAAAGCATTAAGATGAATTCTTTGAAAGTTTGGCTTTGAACGGTAATTGTCATTGAAATAGTCAAGAAAAAACAATGAAATCAAACTGAAAAATATTTCAGCTACATCCCGTCTCTCCTCACTCAGCTACCCCCTTGCTTCCAAATCTATTTTTGAGATGGAGTTGCACCTACCATGCAAATGGATGCAATGATCTGTACATATTCAAACAGACCCAGTTCTCTGCAATCTTTCTCGCCCCAAAGTAAAGCAAAGAACCAATGAAAAGCCAGGTCATGCTTCTCTGGGACAGAGAGCATAGAAATACTCCAAACAGAGGTTTGGTTGGGGAACCAGATGTCCTAGGATCTCATTTTTTCCTGAATTATGCTCGATAATCATACTATCAAGGAAACTGGCTGGTCCATGACAGATATAAAAAGGCCATAGTCTCTAAGGATGGCAGCATTATTACTAGAAACACCAGGGACACATTTTACTGTGAATGCATATTATAATCTAATTCTGAGTCTTTTTCTAAGGGGGAAATTTAAAAAAAAAAGAGATACAGAACACACTTCAGATGTAAATGATAAATATGTACACAAGACACACTACACATTTTGCAAGAATGTACACACACATACAAACAAAAACATTAGCATTAAACCCATCAGATGGTCAACTAGAAGAGGGAGCTATTTGCATAAAAGTAAATACAAATAAGTAGCTGTCATTTCCTCTGAGAAATCCTCATTGGCCACTTTCTAAACGAGATATTCCTATTATTTTCTTTGAATTCTTGGTTTTTGTTTCCTTTATAATATCTCCATCTACAGTCATTTTATTTGGTTTGTCCCTGCCTTCCCCATTAACATATAGGATTTATTAAGATGGTATCCTTTTAATCTTGTTCCTAATGGTATCCCCAGGTCCTCTTATAGTGCTAGGCATACAGCAGGTATTAATAAATGATGTTGAATGAATAAAACAGGACCAAATAAATGAATAAGTGAAAGGAGGAATGTGCCATGGGAGCTACGCCCAGAAAGGACAGGTCGGTCAAATCTAGCAGGCAAAAGGAAATCACTGAAGATTCGGCATAGGAGAGGAACCTCATGAGGGCTGCATTCAGGGAAGCCCTAGCATGGTAGCCGTGGGCAGGGTGGACTGGACAAAGAAAAGCAGAACAAATGAGACCAATTTGGGTCCACTGGGTAAACAGTCCACAGATAATCTCACATGTGCAAGAATATTCACTGCAGCTTTATCTCTGGTGATAAAGCTTTATCTGTGGCGGGCAACAGTCTAGACAGGAGCTCTCTGGTGGGTGCGTAATGAGGTGGTAAAAGTGAAAATGAGGGCACTGTGAAAATGGCTACAAAAGAAGAAATGACGAGATTTCGTAACTGGCTGGGTATGAAATGTTAGAACAAGGAGAGAGTCGATGATTCTGCTGCTTTGACCTCATGGTGCTGTTGAAAAGAGAAATTATAAAAAATTATTCTTTTGGACAGAAAATAAGTACATATTTGGATATGTCGAATTCAAGGTTTTTATTTAAAAAACATGGACAATACTACCAATACTAACCTCTGAAGATGATATCAACTAATAAAGACATGCTCGGTACTGTCATACGGCCTGTGAACAGGGTGTTAAAGGCACGGATGAACTTGCCAGATGGAACGCAGAAAATCACTTACAACTGAAACTGATCTCAAATCTATACCTCCTGGAATCAAGTGGGTAGAGGAAACAGATGTGAGAGGAAAACCAATTATTCTGTTTTTGTTATTTTTCCTCCAAAGTGGTATTTTACTGATTGAATTTCCTCTGAAATAATTCCAGTTATCCGGATAGTTTTCTGGGGGGTGGCAGTGGTGGTGGCGAGATGTAGGGACATACCGTCATATGTCCCACTTTCTAACAGTGCTCCACTCTCTTCCAGGGCTTTGAACTGTTCAACAGAAATGAAGTTGTAGTCCACTCCTGGTACCTCTCCTTCCCTGGGGGCCCTTGTAGTGCCTAAAGAAAAAGAAAAAAAGTACATTGTAAAGTGCTTTTAAAATGACGAAATATTCAGAGTAACAGAATATTCAGTCTGTAGAGAACACATGGGTGACAGAGAGTATTGAACATACTGTACCTACTAGAATGAGGATCAGAAAATTTCAGGCAACTTAACATTATTAGATAAAAATATTTTAATAAAATCTTCAGATAACCATGAAATTCAAAACTACAAAAACTCTAAAATAATTTTAGTATCAAAGGAGGCTTAATTTCCCAAGACACAAAAGCTGATTCTTCTTAAATGTCAATTATCATTACTTAATAGCAAGGAGAGAGAAACCCTGCCATGATAGACTTTCCCCCACCCCAAGCTTAATAAGGCAAAATTGACAAATAAAAATTACTTATATCTATAGTGTACACAAAATGTTTTGATGTACAGTGTATATGTATATACTGTGAAAGATATACTTCATTTTTAAGTGGCTATTCCATAGATTTTTTTTTCTTCTCTGGCATAAATGTAAACTAACATTCTACTTACTAGCATTATGAATGACAAGAAAAAATAGACACACAATTTTTAAAAGTTCTTTTAATAAAGTTTATTTTAGGTTAGGCACCTGTAGCTCAGTGAGCAGGGCGCCAGCCATATACACTGAGGTTTGCGGGTTTGAGCCTGACCCGGGCCTGCTAAACAACAATGACAACTGCAATCAAAAAATAGCCAGGTATTATGGTGGGCACCTGTAGTCCCAGCTACTCGGGAGGCTGAGGCAAGAGAATTGCTTAAGCCCAAGAGTTTGAGGTTGCTGTGAGCTCTGAGGCCAGGGCACCCTACTAAGGGTGACATAGTAAGACTCTGTCTTAAACAAAAAGTTTATTTTAAAAACTTGGACAAACACTGATTGTGAGGTTATTTTATACAAATGAATAAAAGGCTTAAGATGAGTATTCGTGTATTGCTTCTTAGCCATTATCTTCAAGTAATTTCAAAAAATTAACCAGCAAATAAATTATTTTATAAAACTCACCATAGCCACAGATTACTAAATTTCTCTTTATAAACTTATATATTTTTTATTGTTTCAGGTTCATTGAGGGTACAAAGAATTAGGTTACAATGTTAGCATCTGCACGTCCTTCTTATAATTGTGTCCCACCCCTGAGAAGTGTGCCAGACATAGTGAGTCCCTCATCCCCGCTTCCTCCTCTCTGCTCCCCTTGTTCCCTGGCCCTACCTTGAATTGATTTGAGTTTTTCTTTTATGTGGGTATGTATTAAATTGTCTACTGGCTTCATAGTAGAGTTGAGTAATTGGATTCTTGCTTCTCCATTCTTGTGATGCTTTACTAAGAAGAATGTGTTCCACCTCCATCCAAGTTAATACAAAAGATATAAAGTCACCATCTTTTTATGGCTGAATAGTACCCCATGGTGTACATATACCACAGCTTGTTAATCCATTCCTGGGTTGGAGGGCATTTAGGTCGTTTCCACATTTTGGTGATTGTAAATTGAGCTGCGATAAACAGTCTAGTACAAATGTCTTTATGATAAAATGACTTTTTTTCTTCTGAGTAGATGTCTAGTAATGGGATTGCAGGATCAAATGGGAGGTCTACTTTGAGTTCTTTGAGGATTCTCCATGCTTCCTTCCAAAAAGGTTGCTAAGTTTGCAGTCTCACCAGCACTGTCAAAGTGTTTCCTTCTCTCCATACCCACAACAGCATCTGCAGCTTTGAGACTTTGTAAAGTGAGTTATTCTCACTGATGTTAGGTGACATCTCAGGGTGGTTTTGATTTGCATTTCTGACAATCAGGGACAATGAGCACTTTTTCAATTGTCTGTTAGCCATTCATCTGTCTTCATCAGAGAAGGTTCTGTTCATATCTCTTGCCTAGTGGTAGATGGGGTTTTTAGCTCTTTTTTTGTTCATTAATTTGAGCTCTCTGTAGATTCTAGTTATCAACCCTTTGTCAGATTCATACCCTGCAAATATCTTTTCCCATTCTGCAGGTCATCTTTTTGCTTTACTTGTTGTGTCCTTAGCTGTATAGAAGCTTTTCAGCTTAATTAAGTCCCATGTATTCATTTTTGTTGTTGTTGTGATGGCTGCTAAAATCTTTGTCATGAAATCTTTCACCAGCCCAACATCATCAAGAGTTTTTCCCATACTTTCCTAAGATCTTTATTCTTTCATGTCTGAGATTTAAATCTTCTATCCATCTTGAGTCAATTTTTATTAAGCAGTGAAATGTGTAGGTCCAATTTTCGCCTTTTACATGTGGTTATCCAGTTCTCTCAGCACCTGAATTTCTATATATTAAGGAATTTATGCAAAAATAAAATCTTTCCTTCAGCTCAAAGCTTTAAATTTAGTTTATGTGAACATTGCTACAGTTGCTTGAATTTTACTAAATAAGAATCAATCACTTTTATGAAGTGATATTAGAAATGTCATTATGAATACTATAGATTCAAAAAGAGGTCCAGATTTTTTTAGCTGGGAAGTCTGGGATACAGCAGTATGTCTTGGGCAAGGAGGCCTTCCGTACCCATTCCTCCACATAGGTCTCTGCTCAGTGCTGGCACTCCACGTCAGAAACACCAAAGTCAGTCAGTCATCCTGAGGGGTTCCCTCTACAGCTAGTCACCAAATACACCTCCTAAATCTTTCCAGACACTTCTCGTCCCCACAGTCATCTATTCCATTTCATTATCTATGACTTGAGTTGTTGGTTTCTTAGGTCAGTGCTTGCCTCTTCCCATGACACCCTCTACCCCCACAATCCAATCTGCATCCAGTGACTTTTCTAAAGTGAAGTCTGAGCAAAAACCCTGAAACAAAAGCCATCATTGGATACCCACGATCCTTATGGTAAAATCCAGACTCTATTACGCCAAATTTTATAATGTCCTTTGCAATCTGGCACCTGGTGACCTCTTCAGCTCCCTTGCCTTATCCCCTTCACATTCTACACTTTAGCCAGATAAATTTTTTTGATTCGTTTAATGTTCCTTTCATTCACTCGCCTCCAAGCCTGTTGTCCTTTTATTTTATTTTACTTTATTTTATTTTATTTTTTTGAGGCAGAGCCTCAAGCTATCCCCCTGGGTAGAGGGCCATGGCATCACAGCTCATAGCAACCTCCACCTCCTTGGCTCAAGTGAGTCTCCTGCCTCCGCATCCCAAGTAGCTGGGACCACAGGTGCCCGCTACAACGCCGGCCATTTTTTGGTTGCAGCCATCATTGTTGTTTGGCGGGCCCGGGCTGGGGATTCGAACCCACCACCTTAGGTGTAAGTGGCTGGTGCCTTTGCCGATTGAGCCACAGGTGCCGACCCGAAATGCCTAAGTTTTAATGAAAAGTGTTCAGTGATATATCAACTTGTGTTGACAAAAGGCTAAAGGCACAGCAATTGCCGATTTCATTCATTGATACATATGTCGAATGCAAACTACACGCGACCTTTAAAACAGGGCTGAGTAGATCCTCCACCAAGTAGGGTGTGAGAAATGCCCCATCAGGAGTTTAAATAAGATAGGATTCTTCTTCAGTGGCAGGAAGGGAATCTTTCCTAATGCAATGATCAGGGTTTAGGGCTTCCTCCAGGAGGCAGTCCATGAAGGGTTATTAAGTGGGAGATATTTCAATGAGGATGGAGCAAAGTCATTCAGGGCTATAAAAAATAGCCCCTTTTAACCTGAATTCGTTGTCATTTAATGAATGGGATATAATGACCCACTGTTCCCCAGCAGTCAAGGCATCAACAGGCCATTTTAAATTACAGGCACACTTGCCTTTTGCATTCCTCATCTTTCATTCTTCTTACATTCTTTTTCTTTTCCTTTAGTATTTTCTTTGTTCTAAGAAAATCAGCTTCCCCCTAGCCACATGTCATGGCTCAGTGACTTTGATCTCCTCTGTGATGTGGCCTCTGCTAAGCTCCGCCTAAGCTCGTGTTTTACATCTGAATGAAGCCACACAGCTTTTAACAAAAATGATTTTACTGAAATATTGGGAAATGGTCACTGTCACAAGCCCTTAAAAATTTTGGAATTGTAAAAAAAATACCTGCTAGGGGTACGGATTGGTGATTAGACATCTACTTGAGGGTGTTTTATCAATGGGAGAAGAACAAGAGTTGAACGACCTTAAGAGTTGACTACATTAAATAGTATTCAAAGAGTTTAAAATTGCATTTTATATCCTATTTTTAATCCTGTTGACTATGCAACCATGTCATGATCTCCTTTTGGTTACTTAGCTGATCTTTCAAATTACTATAGTGGAAGAGAATAGAACAAAACCTATAGACCTTAAAAATCGGTTTGTGATGCAATCTGCACTTGAGTTTGGCTGCAGGATGGAGTGACAGGGAGAGTTCTTCAGGCAGGATTAACGACTAGCTTTGCACTTTTATAGATTCTTTCAAAAACCCCAGGTGGAACCCATTTTATCTTTCTTTCTTTGAGCCTGTGTGGTGTGAACTTGACTGCCCAAGCCAGGAGGGAGCATTTCCCATTAAAGATGCATTGATTGCTACTGAATTGTTTTATTGGGAACTATTAATCTTCATTTGCTCCCAATAAAGAGACATTTCCTGATCTGTGGCTTTGTAGATTGCTTTGGTGCCAGGCCCCCTATGGCGCACGGAGATGACAGGCTATGGGATTCACTGGTTGGGAGACTCTGGGGTCCTCAAGTACTCTTTCCCCACTTTTGCCTACATTGATAATGGCAAATGATGACAGGCAGGTGAGCTGAGGAGACATGGGCAGAGTCACACAATGTTTCACAGCAGGGCTGAGAGGCATCAAATCTGAATTTTTAGCTTTGTGGCCAGAGAAATCTAAAATTAAGACTTTAAGTGCCAAGAGTGATGGTGGTTGAATTTTTCTATCAATTAAAAAAACAACAACCAAAAATATCTTTACAACAACTCTGTGAAGTCAATATTACAAATCCCCATTATGAAGTTGATGAATTCAAGGCTGAGAAATCTAAATAATACATATTGTAGTTTGAGGTTCTTTCCATGGACACTAAAGTGTTCAAAAAGTAAGCAATGTAGACACAGCACTTTATCCTTAGTTTATGTGTTTAAATGAGATCTGCCTACGAGTGACTAGATTGCAGGTTACATATTATTATCATGCTTTCTCTTTATGTTATAAAAAAACTGTTTGGTTTTAAAAAAGGAATTGACTCTCTTTTCCTTCAAAAGATTGATTTTTGTTTTTTTATTATTAGAAAAAGACAGATTGTTTATCCCAAGGAGAAGACTGGAGGTAGTGAGATGAGCACAAATGAACAAGGTTAAAGTCCACAAACACGATAGGAATTGTTATGGGGGTGTGGGTTAATGACCATTGTTTCACTGGAGAATTTTATTTTATTTTGTAAAATTTTTATTGTTTCAGGTTAATTAAGGGTACAAAGAATTAGGCTGCACTGTTTGCATGTGTTAAGTGAAGTCCCTCTTATAATTGTGTCCTGCCCCAGAGAGGTGTGCCATACACCCACAATGTCCTGTCCCTCCAATGGGAGCACCGTCATCCCTCTCCCTCCTCCCCTTCTGGCTCCCCGGCTCCTCACTTCTCCCCCATCCCTCACCCTGAACTGACTTGAGTTTTCTCTCACCAGGGAATGTATTGGATTGTCTACTGGCTTCATGCCAGAATTAAATACATTGGATTCTTGCTTCTCCATTCTTGTGATGCTTTACTAAGAATAATTATGTTCCAACTCCATCCATGTTAATATAAAAGATGTAAAGTCACCATCTTTTTAATGGCTGAATAGTATTCCATGGTATACATATACCCAGCTTGCTGATCCATTCCTGGGTTAGTGGGCATTTAGGTTGTTTCCACATTTTGGTGATTGTAAGTTGAGCTTTTACTGAAGAATTGATAAGAAATAATTGGTACTTTAGAATCAGACGGGATTCTCACTTTGGGATGATGTGAGATTTTTAATTTACAGATTAGAAGGTTTGAATTTTTCTGCTTTATAGCAGATGATTAAGCAGATAGCCTCAAATATTCTCATATGATCAATAAAGAGTTTGCAAATAATGATTTTAGGGAGATTTATTACTTCCTGCCTAAACCCAAGTACTCATCTCTATCTCAGCTTGACATATCATATTATGAAAATGAAAAGAGTGAAAAAACATTAGCCTGGTGAGTAATAAAATTTATTGCTATTATATATAGTTATATATTATATATAGTTGTATATATAGTTATAATATATAGTTATATATAGCTATATATAATATAGTAATATATAATACATATAGTATAGTATATATTTATATATAATTATGTATTAATGTATATTATATTTATGTTATATTTTTTAAAAATACATTTTAATATAATATATTTATATATATTATAATATATATATTTTTACCTACATCTTTAAAAATTCATAGCAAGAGACAAAGTTAAAATGCAATAGAAACTAATCACAGCACAAAATTGTGCTAACAAAACTTTGGGCTCTTTCTTTCATTTTTGACTGTGCTTCCTTTCTGACAGCGATGGTGATTCAGGAGGCTGCTGGCTGTTGTATGCACTTCTCACACACATGACTGGCTTCCTAGGGACGGCCATCCCTGCTAGGCTGCAAATGAGAAGCTCCTCATGTTACCTCACTTGGGGCTCTGTGTTCTGTACCCTCAGTGTCAGGCCCTCTCTGTCTTGGGCCATCCTACCCCCTCCCCTTCCCCAGCCTCTCCTGGCCACCTCTGATGGGTCTTGCTTCCAGGCTCTTCCTGGTGCTGATCTTGGCAGTAGCATCCTCGGCCCTCGGCCCACCCCTGGCTCCACCCCAATTGACAGACTTACAGTGTCTGATGAGTTTTTAGATGTGCCAAAGAACCTTTGGTCACTAAGCCTCTTTTATACATTTTTATACTTCAAAGAAGATAAAGTGCACTGGTTCTCAACCCTGCTTGTTCCTAGAGTTCTTTTAAATTTGGGTACCTGGGCCAACTCTGAAAAATCAAATCTGAATCTCTGGGAACGGGGCTTGGGTGGTGGGAACGTGCAGCTGGAGAGGGGGCTTGCTAGTATAAAAGTGGTATTAGGGGCAACTCTTTCATCTTGTGTGTTTCCCAAGGCCATTAACAGCGCGGACCTCATAGGCCCTTGTGAGGGCAGCCATTTCTTTCTTTCCAAGGCAGAGAGGGGTGGAGTGAAGCTGTGGGAGTGAGGTTTCCTTTGCAGGCCCTGGGAGTCAGCCCCAACCCTGGAGTCAGCACAACTGCAGGGGCACCATTCACACTGAGGTCTGTGGAAACAGGGTAACTAGTGCCCTGGAATTTGTCCTGCTGAACTGAGTAAGACCCAGTACAGGAGTCTCACCCACTTTGGCCAACACTGTAAAGGACAAATATGATAGTATATTTTTCCACAGAAGTATGGAAAATACTGTACAGTATATTTTTTCACCATGATGAGTTTCTGCACTTCCCAGAGACATTGTGCCTTTGGAAAGTGTGTTTCTACTTCTAGACAAATCTTGCAAAGCAACATTTTGAACCTTGCCTATTTGTGTCTTGGAGACTCTAAGGAAGTGTTTTGCTGAAGACTGCTTGTGTGCGCTATAATAATTTTGCCTCTTTAGAAAAGTTTCTCTGAATTATTAGTGTTTGTCATTCTTATATAATGTCATTCTTTTACATGACTACATCCTCCTGCACGTTTACTCAACAATAAGACATCTAATCAGACATCCAGATACTTATTTACAGCCTGGTGATGTTTATGGAGATTTTGTTTTTGCCCAAGTACTTGAAGCATTTCTAATCCCACTGCCTGAGAACCCCCTCCTACCCAACCCTCCACAGCTCACCCCAAATTCTGCCTAAGTAAGCAGAAGTTTTGCTTTTCTTAATGCCATTAAGCTCGCTGAGCCATGACTACATCAGGGACTCAGGCATTTGCAGCAGGGCTTACCCTAGCAAGCGTGTGCATTCACACTCGGTGTGGGGGGGGGGAGTGTCCTCTGCATTGCCTGAGTGGCATTTGAGTAGCTGGGGATATGCAGCTCCCCAGAAAGGACAGAACTATTGAGCCTGGCTGAAAGCACGCTAGGTCCCCTCAGTCTCCAAATGCAGGAAGTGTGATAAGCAGCAGCTCTCTGCAGTTTGCCTTGTTTCTTTTTTGTTGCTGTTGGTCCTGCACTGCTCTAGAGAAAATTTTCTCGGCTCGCCTGGTGTCTCAAGAGAGTCAATTCAACCCAAATCATGAGGCATGCCAAGGAATGGCTCAACTAATGAACTTTTTGTAAATTAATAAGCTTAATATCTTAAAAATTTTATGTTTATAAGAAATTGAGCAGAAAGTTCAGAATACCAGGATACCCCCTTGTTTCCACCCCCTAGAGTCCCCAGCACCCCATTTGGTATTAGTGTGGTACATTTGTTACAAAGGATGGACCAATGCTTATAGCTGACACCCATAGTTTACGATGGGGTTCACCTCTTTGTATTGTGTACTCTGTGGGTTTGACAAATGTTTAATGACATATACATATTCACCATTATAATGGTAATTTTTAAAATAAGTGTTAGAAAAAGCTTTCTTCAGCAGGGGTATAAGGGGTAGGCAGGGACCTAACTCAGGCTGTCCTGTGCTGTGTGTGTGTGCTGGGGACTTTAATTTTCATTTATGTTATTATCACATTAAACCAGTGGTTCTCAACCTTCCTAATGCTGCAGCCCTTTAATACAGTTCCTGTGGGTCTGTTGAGAACTGCTGTGTTAGACTATTTTAACCCTGAAAGGTATCAATCTCTGTCTTCATTTTATAGATGGGGAAAGAGAGCCTAAGGAAGAGTAAGGACCTTGCTCAAGGAAATGGCAGGACCAAGATAGGTGGTACGGGATCTGATTGACAGTCCGGCCTCTGCGCTTCCACTTCAGGGTCGGTCGTACATCAGAAAATTGAGCTCTCGTACCACCTTATCTCAGTACTGTTGAATCAGAAAATCATCTACAAAGCTTTTTGTAAAAAAGAAAAATTGTAATTAAAAAATTTTTTTACTAAGATCTTCATCAAGCTCTGTTAAAGTTTGTTAGTTTTTTTTTTCTTTTTTTCAGAGACAGTGTTTTGCTCTGGTTAATTGTAGCTCACTGCAGCCTCAAACTCCTGGGTTCAAGTGATCCTCCTGCCTCAGCTGCCTGAGTAGTTGAGACTAGAAACATGTGCCACCATGTCTAGCTAATTTATTTATTTATGTTTTGTAGAGATTGGGTCTCACTATGTTGCCCAGGCTGGTCTTGAATTCTTTGTTTCAAGAGACCCTCCTGCCTTGGCCTGCCAAAGTGTTGGGATAAGAGGCATGAGCCATCATGGCCAGCCTTCTGGTTTTAAGCAATGCAAATTTTATTACTTTACTACATCCTAGTATACAATGCCATCCTTTACTTTCCACACTCTATTTGCACTGATGGAAAAGGCAACAGGTCCAATCAATTGTCTAACCTTTGACAAATCACTGAGCATTTGGGGCCTCATTTTCTCCTCTTGATCACCCTGTGCTAGAGTGTAGAGCATGGGTTGCAGGCACCTGTCTAATGGACTTGGAATCACAGCTATGATATTGATTAGCATTTGCCTTGGACAAATGATTTATGTTTCCTTAGCTGCAAAATGGGAATGACAATGTAATCTACTCCATACCTTGTTGTGAAGATTAATTAGTTTAAAAAGTGCCAAGCACATGCTTTTTATTATATGTTAACTTTGGAAAAGCTCTTCCTAAGTCTAGAATGCTAAGATTTCTTTGCTATATTGTGACTTAGGCTCAAACAACTTTGGATCTTTTGTCACTTCCCACCAAATCCTTAGGCCACCAAAATCAGTTCCTTTACAGCAGATCTCATAACGGAAATAATTGTGGTGGTTGGTCCCTGTTCTGCTCCCTACATTGGTGAGTTGGTGAGTTTGAGTTTCATCATTAGCTGTGGCATGCAAGTAAGATGGTCAAGGTTGTGCAGCACAGCTTGGAGAGCAGTGCTGGGTAGCTTTTTTTTTTTTTTTAAATGCCTGAGCAATCTTTTTCACAATGAAGTGTTTCCACCTGAATGGTGGAAGTTTCTTGAAGTGTATACTGATGAGTTTGATGGAATCATCCAAGCATTTTGCTCCTGTTTCATCACAGCATATACCATTTTCTGATTTTGTGTTGTAAAGTACCTGGTTATAAATCTCTTTCCTACAAGGCATCAGTCTTTCAAAAGTAGAGTTACTTGCCCTTTAGCTTTATCTGTACAAAGCCTCTCTACCCTTTCTCATAAAAAGCCTTTTGACTTGCCATCAGCTTGACGATTCTCAGACTACACCACATTCTTTCTCTCCATCTTCATACATGCCCTTTGCTCCCCTTTCCACCTTTCTAAATCCTATCGATTATTTCAAATGTAACTTTCTTTCCTAGAAAGCTTCCCCTGGACCCAGTTTGTGTCAAATACTGGCCTCCTATTTACTCCTGTAGTCACATAATTCATCCCCACCATTATTGCACTTATCATGCTATTCGAACTATCAGTTTATATATTTACCTTTCTGAATTACACTACAAACTCTCTAAGGGTAAGAATTTCCCGTCTCTACAAAAAGGAAAAAAATTATCTGGGTATGGTGGTAGATGCCTGTAGTCCCACATACTTAGGAGGCTAAGACAGGGGGATCACTTGAACCCAGGAGTTTGAGATTATAGTGAACTGTGATGATGCCACTGCACTCTAGCTCAGGCAACAGAATGAGACCCTATCTCAAACAAACAACAAGAACAACAACAACAAAAAAAACAACGAATTTTTGGGGTTTTTTTTGGTCTTTGTAATCCTAACCCTTGGTGAAGCACTTGTTCCAGACTGGGTACTTAACACTTGCACAATGAATGAACAAATGAATAAGTCATATCCAATTAAATAATCAGGCTGTATTCTGGAAGTGGGATTGGTTTAAAAGCTGAATTCCTCAACATGATTTTATGTGAATTTAAACAGAATTTCACTTTTGGACAATCTGGTGTTTCATTTTGTAAATTAAGAACCTTAGAATTCACACAAAAAGAGGGAAACTGATTTTAGGCCAGGTGATTCTGGTAGCAAAGGCAGTAGGTGTGAGTTTGGGTACATACATGTGCTAAGTCTGAGATAAAGAATGGAGTTTAGTTAATTGTAATTATTCAGTTAAAGCAGCCTGTGGTGAAAATTGGTATGATGCAACGCTTTGGCTGAAAGCAAAATGAATTTAAATGATGGCTACTTTCTAGCTAATCTTCAAGGAAATGCTTTTGATGGTTTAAGAAGTTTTCATAGTCATTGAAAACAGAACTGTAACTTGGGGCACAAATTTTTTTTCTTCTGCAATCAGTTTTCTCTGCCTTTGAAGGTAGTTTTAGTAGAAAGCCTCTGTAGAGACAGGCCAGGTGTCTGGTTTTCAAAGGGCAGCCCTGGAATTTGGTTTTCTGTTGTAGACTCATTAAATATGAATTTATTAGGCATGGCCAGAAATTTTGTAGATGCCATCTGGAGATCCTATATTTCAATCATTTTAATTCTTTAACCTGGTGTCTCTTGAATGATGTCTGAAAAAACCCGGGTTTTTTAAGGAAAAAGAACAAAAATGCTTTTCTATACATTTGCAAATTTTAGGCTTAAAAGTTTCCTTTCTACAGGACTTCTTACAGGCTTTAATATGCTATTATGTTGTGAATCTTTAAAAGAAAGTTTAGCATTGTCTGTTTCAAACATATTTGTATATAGAAGACTTTTAGTACATTTTCAGAAGGACAATTTGTAAACCAGGGCAGAGTAGAGTTTGAACTGTGGGTAATCTAAGGAGAGGAGTTTTTGTGTAGTACCCAAGGGTCTGTCTGTCTTTGCAACCTTGGTGGGTCATGATGGGGTTCAGAACATGCTATGGCAAAACAGGTACCTTAACACGCTCAATATATTAAGCCAAAGGAATCTGAGAAATAGTGGGTGCTGTCCTGTCTCTGACCTTCTCCCCAGCAGATCCCAATGCCCTCACGTGAGAAGCCCCTTCTCCCTACGCTCAGAGCATCCTCACATCCAAAGGCAGAGGGACTGGAGAGGAAGATGAAAGAGCAGATCTTGCTGAATTTTCTGCTCTTAGTTCGTCCTCCTCCTTTTCTCACATTTCTCATACCTTTCTCTTCTTATCAAACTTAGTATAAAAATGTTCATACTTAAGTTTCTTCCCATCTTCATTCCCTTAGGAAGGCTCCCGTGTCATGTAACGATTATGTTAAACACATGGGCACTTTCCCCCTTGTTAATATGTCTTTTTTCAGTCTAATATACACGGCTTCAGCCAATGAACCTAAGATTGGCAGAAGGAGAGGACTTTTCCTTCCCTTCCAGTGATGACTGGAAGTTTGAGAGAAGGCTCCTCCCTCTCCCTAGTTCTGAGTCTGTCAGTGCTTCCTGCAGATCTGGGAGGAAAACACGGAAAGGGACATTTCTGGATTGACCAACTGTGATTTAGGGAATCGGCCTGGGAAAATGGGCAGAGCGCTGGGTGTCGAAACTGAGATTCCAGTGCAGGTTGGTTCCCAGACAGCTGTGTTGTCTTAGCTGCCTTTTTTCTGCATGAGGAGGGGCTCCTGGAAGAGAATGTACACATGGGTAATGGATATTAAATAAAAAAGAAAGACATCTTAAATCTTTCACATAAAGGAAATGCAAATTAAAACCATGTCAGATGCAACACATTTTACTTGGAAAATATATACAGGTTATGTATTAATAATACTGAAATGTCATCAGAGAAGAAAGCTGATATAAGGTTGTGAATTGGTACCATGTTTCCAGAGAGCATGCATTTCCAGAGCCTCAGAATAAGTTTACACCCTCTAGCCTTACAATTCTACTATTAGAAATCTAACAAAAGGAAAATAACTAGAGAAATGGACTGATTCGTAATTAAGGATTTTTCATCATAATCCATGTGTAGTAACGACTTCCATGTGACAGTGGAATGAATATTGCCACTGGAGTGCCTGGACCTAGAGGGTATAGGGCACAGAGTAGAGTGAGATGGTAATATGGAAAGCACTTGCAGTAGAGGGTTATGCCAATAGAAAAGAATGATACATAACTCTTTGTAGCATGGTCCCAATTAAGTTCAAAAACGGTGCGTGTGTATGTTTGTATAAGTGTATGTACGTATACACATGCACAGTATATATAAAAACATATATAAATATATGAAAGCCTAAGAGTGTTTTATTTGGGTGTTGGGAAGTGTATTTTTTTCCTTCTTCATGAGTTCCTATATTTTTATCCCTTAATTAATAATGTATCTCTTTTACTTTAAAAAATAGCTATTTTCAGAGTAAGCAAATACATTGATAACTGAAAACAAAGGATATGGACTAGCTGATTTCTGAAGTTCTCCCTAAACCATACATTCTGTGATTTAGATTATGGTTTAGAAAAAATTGCAGAGAGGAGGAAACAGAATGTTATAGACAGAATGGACACATAGTTTACTGATTTAATACACTGGAATTACTAAGTGCCCTGTTTGCCTTGAAGCCTTTGAACTGTGTGTAGTTTAAGGCCTTGGAGCCCTGAGATACTAGGAGACA
>CAUYQV010139753.1:0-13697 GCA_963574575.1 Galagoides demidoff | reverse complement strand
GTCTCCTGCCTCTGCCTCCCAAGTAGCTGGGACCACAGGCTCCCGCCACAATGCCCGGCCATTTTTTGGTTGCAGCCATCATTGTTGTTTGGCAGGCCCGGGCTGGGGATTCGAACCCGCCACCTTAGGTGTACGTGGCTGACTCCTTAGCCAATTGAGCCACAGGCACCCAGCCAAAACATTGTAGTAGAAGTTTAAAGTCAGACAGTTAGGACTGGCTTACCACATCTACCACTTCCTAGCTGTGTGATCTCAGGCAAGTTATAAAACCTCTCTGAGCCCCAGAGTCTGCAGCTCCAAAGTGGACATAGCAATACTGCTTTGGCAGTTTTATCGTGAGGAATGGGCCTGTCATTAAGAAAATCACCTAGTGATCAGCACAGAATGGCAGCTCTAAGTGACAGTTCCTTCTACCCGGTAAGCACCACCGCCTTCCCTCTTCTTACTTTTTGTCTCAGGGATGGCATCAGCTTCAAGCCACTGTCATGAGCAGCACCTGAATCATGATTGATTTCATGTCATTTATTAGTTCCCTGAAACCCCCCTCTGCCTATTTTTGTTTTAGGCACTCGACGCAACTCAGGCTACAATGCACCTGCATCATTTTCTCCTAGTATTAAAGAGTGTTACAGCCACAGAGTAGGAGATTCAGTGGACATTCCTCTTACTTGCAAGCCATCTTGGGGCTTCATCTCTGCTGATGCACCTCACCCCCCTTCCCCCCTGGCTAGCCCATGAAAATCTCCATAAAACTCTCAGGGGCCATCAGAGAATGAAGCAGTAAGTGGGAGGTGCAGAGACCCAGGTGAGGCCAGGGGGTCTGGGCTGTGACCCCTCACTCAGGGTGAGACCCTGGCTGCCCTCCCACCTCCTCTCCGGGTGGGAAACTGGATGTCAAACCTCAGCTCTCCAAGGGGATGGGCCATAGGTCTGAAGCCCCTGGAGACCTAGAGTAAGGTCCCCTTTCCTTCCCAGCCTTGCTCACTCCTAGGGGCTAGGGTGGCACAGGCAGGTTCAGAGTAGTCAGTTTCATCAGGTTTGTTCAGGTGCCCAGCTCAGGATCAGCTGTGGGACAAATCAGGCAGGCTGACTCCATGCCAGGCAGAATTGGGTGAGTGAAGTCTAGTGCTGAGATTCTGGGGCCAGACTGCTGCGGATTTAATTCCTGGCTCCACCATAAGCTGTGGGTGACACTGGTTGCTGTTTTTGCCTCTCTGAGCCCAGGCTATCCTCTGCAAGCAAGGCTCAGATGTCCACTGCATAGAGTCTCTGAGAAGATTAGTTGACCAAGTGTGACAGCATGGCAGAGCTGAGGATCAGGGGAAAGTGGCTGAAGGACAAGTGAGAGTCCAACCCCTTCCCAGTGGGAGATGGTCTGGATCCAAAATGCTCCCCACGGGCAGACTGATGCATCATTTGAGCATTCTCCTGTGGATGCTGGTTCTTATGACCACAGCCCCTCCACCCTCTCTCCACTTGCTTAGAGGGCAGAGGCAGATCAGAGGTAGAGGTGAAAGGGGTAAGGGGGAAGGGGAGAAAGGAGGAGGAGGGGAGAGAGAAGGAGCTGGCTGAGTCTGGCCAGCTCTGGCCTTCCCTGCAGCCCCATTCCTGGAGTGGGTCTGCTGACCACTCTCTCCTCAGCACTGGCCTCTGCCCTGCCCCTCTGTATGGAGGGAGCCATTTCCTTTTACTCTGACTGCCTTCATTCAGCCTGTGGGAACCAGGCTGTGACTGCTTCTCTTCAGATCTGTGGCCATTTCCTCCATCAGGGATTGAGGAGTGGGGGCAGAATTCAGATCCATGGAATTTCTCATTGACAGAGGCAATGGCAAAACCTGGGAAGGAAGAGAATGAATGCCTTTGCCCCGCAATGTGCCAGGCATTGTGGGCATAACATCTACTACCTGTGAGGCACGTGTCCCATTTTTCTCTTTTATAGATGAGAAGATGGGTTCAGAGAGGTTAGGTGACTTGCTCAAGGCTGCACAGTGAGTTAGTGGAAACAGGTGGGATTTGAACACAGATCTGCTGCACTCAGTGGGGGAAAACTTAAGTTAGTGCTTAAAACCAGTATTTTGCATTGAAAAACATAGTTCTGAGAAGGGGCCTGTAGACTTCACAATTCTTTCAAAAGGATCACCAGTGCCAAAAAGTTATAAACTGCTGCCTGAATGCTGGGGCCGTTATGGAAAAGCAGAATGTGCTCTGTTCAGTGGAGTCAAGCAAACAGCCAAGAAGCAAATAGTGTGGCAGCCGGGGCTGCTGGAGGTGCTTATCTAGAATTCTGTGAGCACAGAACAGTTGTGGGCCTGAGTGGCCACATGTGTCCTGCAGGCTGAGTCAGGAAGCCAGGATTTTCTTAGGGGACGTTTTTTGCCTCCTTTTCACCTCTGTCTAATCAGCCACACCTGGCAGATTCTCAGTTGTGCACTTGAACCCAAAACTTCAGGTCCAAATTCTATGGGGTGACAGAGTGGGCCATGGGGTGTCTTGTCTGGCACAGGGAGCTACACTGAGGCTGGTGACAGGGAGGGGCACTGGGTGGGGGCCTGGAGAGCTGGGCCAAGACAGGGGCCTCTGATCCAGGAGGCCCTGGGGCACCAGTTCAGGTTCTTCTAGAGGGGAGTGTGATGGGATCCCTAACCTGTGCCCTCCGAATGACTTCTGTAGGTGTGTTTGGTGACATGCTCAGCAGGTGTGAGAAGGATGGGCCTGTGCCAAGGGCCAAGCCCAGGGATGTTTTAGATTTTTCCCTTTATGCCCCTGCAACCAAGCCCTGCTGCTCCAGCACATATAAGAGACCCAGGCTGAGGGCTCCGGCATTCACTGGCCTGACCCCTCTCGCTTCTCTCTGATCGTTCCCAGTTCACTCTCCTCTCCGCAGCCATGATTTCCAGACAACAGGGTGTCCGAGGCGGGTCCCGAGGCTTCAGTGGTGGCTCTGCCGTTGTAGGAGGGGGCAGAAAGGTTGCCTTCAGCTCAGTCTCCATGTCTGGGGGTGCAGGCCGCTGCTCTTCTGGGGGCTTTGGCAGCAGGAGCCTCCACAACCTTGGAGGGAACAAGAGCATTTCCATGAGTGTGGCTGGATCCCGACAAGGTGCCTGCTTTGGGGGAGCTGGAGGCTTCGGTGCTGGCGGCTTCGGTGCTGGTGGCTTCGGCGCTGGTGGCTTTGGTGTTGGCAGCTTCGGAGGTGGATTTGGGGGCTCCTTTGGTGGCCGAGGTGGTTCTGGCTTCCCCGTCTGTCCTGCTGGAGGCATCCAAGAGGTCACCATCAACCAAAGCCTGCTGACCCCACTCCATGTGGAAATTGACCCTGAGATCCAGAAAGTCCGCACTGAGGAACGTGAGCAGATCAAGACCCTTAACAACAAGTTTGCCTCCTTCATCGACAAGGTGAGTTGTGTCCTTGGCTAGAGAGGGCATGGTAGAACCAGGGTTCCTGAGTCTTGGCATCTCAGACCAGAGCCTGCCACAGGCATTGGGAAAACCACCGAACATCTCTGGGCCTCAATTTTCCAGCTGTTGAAGGGAACCACTACTCTGAGGCCTTTTCTTTTGTCCCTGGCTTAGGGGAAGATAGGATGCTCAAGGCAGTTAAATGTCTGGAGTCCCCTAGACATGCTGAGTGACACTGGGCATATCATTTGGCTTTTCTGGCCCTAGTAGCCCCAGCTATAAAGTGGGTTCATCATTTCCCTGCTCTTTCTCAGATTTTGTTTTTGGAAATAATGCAACTTTGTGAATAATTTAACTATTGGCACTTCTGTCCTCCAAGCAGAAGAAAACCAAGCTGATTGCGCAAATGAAAAGCCAACTCCAGTGGCGGATTCCAGGTCTCTCCAGGATCGTGGGAGATTTGTTTTTCTTTACCCTGGAATCTGAGAAAAAACTGCTTACTTCTGGATTTGTTTGAAGAGAGGAAGAGATAGGTCTCTTTTGTTTTTGTTGCCCAACTTTCTTTATCATGCAAGGTCCAGAGTTTCAAGTCCTTTAAGCTCAATTACAGTCAAGTATGATTGATGATAGGGAGCAGTCTGGCCTCAGAGAGCTGAGTCATCCAGAGATTAATGACTGGACAGGTGGGCACAGCACTTGGGTCCAGGCTGCCCCAGCTCAGCAGGCAGCAAAATCTTAGCTTCCTAGATGTTTGGGACAAGACTGAACAACTTTGGAGTAGATGGAGCAGGCATATTTGCTCTTCCTGCTGGTTTGAACAAACCCATGTAGCTTAAGGAGGCTTTATGGCACCTATAGGCCTTACAGATATGACAGCAGGAAGAAGGGCTCTTTGGTGCCTCCTGCTCTCATCTTACCTCATTTCACTTTTTTAGTTCAAAATGTGGTCAGCTTCCCTGACCTCCTTTACTTTCAGTTCTACAGCACATGAAGCAGCAAAGTCATGCTAGGCTGCTACCTTGGCTTATGTGCCTAGACTTTTCACAGAGGGAATGTTTAGAAAAGAACCTTGCAGAATGGAGTCTACCTGGGACTCAGACTATGTCATAGGGACACCCTAGGTCCATTGATGAGTAAGATTTTTTTTTTTTTGAGACAGAGCCTCAAGCTGTCCCCCTGGGTAGAGTGCTATGGCTTCACTGCTCACAGCAACCTCCAACTCCTGCCTCAGCCTCCCAAGTAGCTGGGACCACAGGTGCCCGCCACAACGCCCGGCTATTTTTTTTTTTTTTTGGTTGCAGCCATCATTGTTGTTTGGCGGGCCCAGGCTGGATTTGAACCCGCCACCTTAGGTGTATGTGCATGGCACCTTAGCTGCTTGAGCCACAGGTGCCGAGCCGAGTAAGATTATTTTAAAAGTCTTTTGTGAATTTATCTTTCTTTTGCCCGTGTCAGGACCACTTTGAATGCTGGGGTATCTCCGAATTTTATTATTTTGTGGAAGTTCAATGTTATTCTTTAGTAACTCATGCCTGGGCCTTTAGATTCCTATGGTCGGGTAGGAATAGGAATCCTACCATCAGGTCCTGGTTGTGCTCTGTCTCCACAACCCACATGGCTCACACTGATCCTAGTGAATAATGCCTTGGAGTTACAACTTGGTGGCTGAACTTGGGTGGGTCTTAGGCTGCCTGGCTGGCTTGGGTTGACTGGGTTGGTGTTAGTCTTGGCTTGCTCACCTGCCAAAGCTTCAGGCCCTCATTAGTTGGCTGGTGCCTTTTCCAATACAGGTGCGGTTCTTAGAGCAACAGAACAAGGTCCTGGAGACCAAATGGAACCTCCTCCAGCAGCAGACAACCACCACGTCCAGCAAAAACCTTGAGCCCTTCTTTGAGACCTACCTCAGTGCGCTAAGGCAGCAGCTGGATACCCTCGTCAATGACAAAGGGCGCCTGCAGTCTGAACTGAAGGCCATGCAGGACAGTGTAGAGGACTTCAAGACCAAGTACGTGGGGAGGAGGGCAGGGACGCCATCCAACACATCTACCCAACCATGCCCCAGGCTCCCCAGACTCCTTCCCAGAGGTTTAGGATCTCAGGCTCTAAAGAGGTCCTAAGGGGACCAGGAAGGTCCTTTAGTTTTATATATTCACATAGTCACTTCTTTTTATAGGGTAAGGTCTAACCATGAGTTGTCCCAAACAGAAAATTAGTGATAGATTCAGGGATCTGGGTTGGCTGTATACTAACAAGATATGAAATGAAACAAATGAAAAGTAGTATAGTGTGGTCAGAAGAATACAGTTTGTAGAGAAGATAGAGCTGGTTTGAATACTGATTCCTCACTTACTAGCTATGTGACCAAGTTGTTCAACTTCTCTGAGCTTCAGTTTTCTTCATCTTCAAAATGGGCATTATATTCATCTTCAGAATGGGCACAACTATGGGTTGTGAGAATTAAATGAAATCAAATGAGATAGAGAAAGCATGTAGTCTAGTGTAGCACGTATGGTGAACACCCGATGCCTAGCAGCTCTTATACTCAATATGGATGAGACTGACAAGATAAATATCAGCCTCCCGCCATTCATCTAAAACCACACAGAAAGAATGGGAGTGTTGGCAGGTTCCTGAGCATTTAATCTGCCAAAATGTCCAAAAGGACAGCCCTTTCATGGACATGAAATCAACTAGATCAGTGGTTCTCAACCTTCCTAATGCTGCGGCCCTTTAATACAGTTCCTGTGGGTCGTTGAGAACCGTTGAACTAGATCATTGCTATGTCTTCTCCTCACATCTCATCTCTTGAAAACAGTCATTTTAAAGCTTGGGTTTCATGTCTCTGAATAAACCAGGACCTGGTCTGGTACTTTGCATATGGTAATTATTACCAGATGCAGGTTGAATGAATATCTGTGCGAACAAAGGAAATGCAGCTAACTACCTGGATATTTCCAAATCTTTGCAAATGTTTGAAAACTAGCAGCAGAGATTGGAGAAACTTTAGCTCATAGTGGGCTTTGGCCTCTTCTTTCCTGTTCCTGTCTCTAGGTATGAAGATGAAATCAACAAACGCACAGCAGCTGAGAATGACTTTGTGGTCCTTAAGAAGGTATGAGATGAAGGACGATGGTGGGGATTGCCTTCAGGGTGCCCCTGAAGTCCTGGGTTTGGTCCATCTCAGCCTCATCCCCACCTCAGTTGGTGCTATCTATATCTATGCTATCAAAAAAGTGGGTAACTGAACCAGTTTCTAAGGAATTAAGACTGGGCTGGGAGGAAAGCCTGTTTGGATAATTAACTTCTATGTTTTCAGGTAGCTTTAGGGGCAGAATATATCAAATATTTAACAATTGGCCCCCTAACACCTTGGCTGGTGCTAGTTAGTCTTTCCTAAATGGTGCTGAGAACACCTCACCTCCCCATTCCCACTGTAATTCTGTCCTTTGTCACTCATCTTCCTTCCTCTTTTGTAGGATGTGGACGCTGCCTACATGAACAAGGTGGAATTGGAAGCCAAGGTGGATGCCCTGACTGATGAGATCAACTTCCTGAAGGTCCTGTATGATGCGGTGAGGGCTCCATCCATCCACTCCTCCATTTTGGGAAAGGGAATGCCCCATCCGTAAGGCTTCTGGTTGAGATTCAGAGTTCTTTGAAGGACTCCAGGCAATAGGTTCTCAGCAAGGCCATTGATAGAAGGGTTTGAAGAGAGAAACTTAAGTGGTAGTTTTGTAAAACCCGATGTTATTTTGGAAGAGGTGATTAGATCTAAAGATTGCATGGGATAGAATTCATTACTAGGTAGCATATTCTGGTGAAATGGGTCCATTCCATTCCCTTCCATACAACTTACTGAGCATCCTCTACATCACACATAGAGTGGCTTGTGACAAGTGAAGACTAGCAGCATTGTTTTCCTGTCCTGAGAGGTCATCGACCACTTGATTTCTACTTGGAAACTTATCCCTCTCTCCCTTTCCTACACATTGGCAATGCCATCCCTGCTTCCATCTGAGCCCTATCATGGTCATTTCCATGAAAACAGCAGTTACTGATGTCAGAGGTCAGTGAAGACTTTTCTGGGAGGCTAACATGAGATACTTGCCTTTCAGGAGCTGTCCCAGATGCAGACCCATGTCAGTGACACATCTGTGGTCCTCTCTATGGATAATAACCGCAGCCTGGACCTGGACAGCATCATCGCTGACGTCCGTGCCCAGTACGAGGAGATCGCCCAGAAGAGCAAGGCTGAGGCTGAGGCTCTGTACCAGATCAAGGTGAGGGGTGCGGGTTTCTCAGGGGATTTAAGTGGCTCTGGAGACTCTGCTCTTGTCTGTGAACAGGCGATTATCAGCTTGAGCCCAAGAGCAGCTGGAGACCAACAAATTCTCCTGGGCATTGCTGATCCTGTTCTGATTTGGGATTCCTTGACATTTTGTGTTGTCCATGGCACCTGTGGATATTCTGAGTTCACTTGAGAATGGATCCTATTCACGGTTCCCTATGTCTCCTTGGGTATTAGGTCCAGCAGCTCCAGAACTCGGTGGACCAACATGGTGACAACCTGAAGAACACAAAGACTGAAATTGCAGAGCTTAACAGAATGATCCAGAGGCTGCGGGCTGAGATTGAGAATGTCAAGAAGCAGGTAGGTGTCCTCCTTCCAGCTGAAGTGCAGGGCTCGGGTCCCAAGGTGGATGTCTCCATAGTGGACACATGGATAAAGCATCAGGCCTGAAGATCCTGAGGTTACCTGTAGGGCCATGCTCAGATCTTTTCCTTGGCTCTAATTGACTGATTTGGTTACCTTTGTCTAATCCAGTGGTTCTCAACCTTCCTAATGCAGTGACCCTTTAATACAATTCATGGTGTGGTGACCCCCAACCATAAAATTATTTTCATTGCTACTTCATAACTGTAATTTTGCTACTGTTATAAATCATAATGTAAATATCTGATATGCAGGATGTATTTAGGCGACCCTTGTGAAAGTGTCATTTGACCCCCCAAAGGGTTGCGACCCATAGGTTGAGAACTGCTGGTCTAATCAGTCTGGTAGGGGTACTGGCGGGCTCTGGCTGCAGTGAAGGAAATGCAGAAGAGTCAGAGAAGGTGGGGAGAAGGTCAGGCAGAGTCCTGATATCTTAACCCAAGGAAAGCTGGCCCAAGAGAGGGGATAGATGGAGAAGCCTTGAAAGCAGGGCCCTGGTGACTGCCTGTCCATTGCCCTGTCCACAGTGCCAGACTCTGCAGGCGTCCGTGGCCAATGCTGAGCAGCGTGGTGAGAACGCTCTCAAGGATGCCTACAGCAAGCGCACAGAGCTGGAGACTGCCCTGCAGCAGGCCAAGGAGGAGCTGGCGCGAATGCTGCGGGAATACCAGGAGCTCATGAGCGTGAAACTGGCCCTGGATATCGAGATTGCCACCTACAGGAAGCTGTTGGAGGGCGAGGAGTGCAGGTGGGTGGGGCAAAGCAGGGCAAGAACATGGGGGAATAGGGCAGAGAGGTCCAGGGCCATGAGTTTGCACCTTGGCTGGGCTGCCTGCTTCAGTGCTCTACTGGTGCCTTGTGAACCAGGGCAGTGTAGATAATAGGTTCCTACTTGGCCCTTCAAATCTGGAGGCTCGGGATGGGCTAGGTGCTGGTGACATGCTTGCTGAGTGAAGTATAGTTCTGGACTCATGGCTCACTGCCCTTTCCCTCCTTCCCTAGAATGTCTGGAGAATACCAGAGTGCCGTGAGCATCTGTAAGTACCTTCTGTCCCTGCCATGGCTGTTCATTGATCCTGGTCTGGGCTGAGGCCCCTGGTTGTTGACCCTGTTGAAATAACTGTCTTTGGCCTCTTTCCTGCAGCCATGGTTGGTGGTGGTGTCAGCGCTGGCAGTGTCGGCAGAGGATTCGGAAGCTCCTCTGGGTTTGGCCTGGGTAGTGGATTTGGCTCTGGCTCTGGAAGTGGCTTTGGATTTAGTGGTGGTGTCTCCAACAAGATCGTCTCTACCACTACCACCTCTCTGAACAAGAGATCCGTACGGTAGAGAAGATGAGGTTCCTGCAGACCCCTGAGCCCAGCCGGGCCCAGCCCTGGTGTCTCTGTGCTCCCTTCACTTGGCTTCACTCCCCCCACCCCTGGAGCTTGTCTTACCACTGTCACCTCCACTCTCCTGTGAGCTCTCTCTGTTCCAGGGTGATCCTCTGTGCTGGAATGGGGACTCTACCTTTTTGGAGTTTGGTAGCTTTTTCTTAATTTGGGCCTGGTGACCCACCTGGAATGGGATTGATGTCAGCCGACCTTTCACCTCCCATGGACAGAGGAGAAAATGGCCAGGAGCTTCATCTCCAGAATTATTAGGGTCACATCTGTCCCCTCCCCAGCCCAGTGCCATTTTCTACCAGACGCTGGATGTTCATCTGTACCAGGCCAAACTCATTCTCCATTGCCTTGCGGCAGGCCTTGCAAAGTTGGGTCAAGACCCACTCAATGCCCCCACTCTGCTCTTCCCACTCTCGCTATCCATCTTCAGGTGAATCTTTAATAAAACGCTTTTGTCATTCATTCTGAGCAACTGTCTTTGTTCCCTGGGGAGAAGTTTCTAGTATTCCGTGTAATCAGATAATTTTGGTGCAAGTGGGTGCTGGGGTCTGAAGGATCTGTCTGTGCAGACTGAACTCATCCACTAATTTCTCAGGTTGCCCAGGTTACTGAGGGAGACACACCATGCATAGAGGCTGAGGCTGCCTACAGGGCAGGTGTGCAGACCCAGGAAACAACCAATTGTACACCCATTGTATAATGGCCTCTCAGGGCAGCGCCATCTCAGTGCTGACCCTAGAGTGAAGGTGCCTAAGTCTGCTGGTGCGGGGCGTATGATGTGTCAGGATAGTCCGCGGGTCCCCATTCACTATAAAGCAAGAGGTTACAGAGGCTGTGAGAATGTTTCTGCTTGGCATCTAGCAACGCCTCCCTATTTTCACGAAATTCCATGCACAGGGCTAAATCTCACTGAACCAACCAACCTTTTCAAGGTTCAAGGAGGCTACAGCGGATGGGTGGAGGCGTGCCAGCTCTTGTCCGCCTGAAGCTTCCATGGGCTGCTCTCCTCCCTACTTCCTCAGTCAGGGGTCATGACTGTGCTATCCCTGAGAGGCAGGAGAATGGCAGAGTGAGGCGGGTCCTTTGGAGCAGCAGAGGGAGAAGCTGCCTGACTTCAGAGCAGGGGGAGGACAGTCAGGAGGGGTCTGAGTAGAGCCTCTGAGGACATATTTTTTCTTTACCAATCAGGAGATACCTGGAGCAGCACAATCACCCCTTCCCCAGAGGATTTCACGGCTCCCCATCTCAGTCTGACTTGAGTGCCTCCTACCGCAGGTACAGAATCTGCTCCTTCTGTTTGTCACACAGTTGATGCTCCCCACCCTTGAGCAGACTCTTGATTTCTCCAGTGCAGGGCTCTTGGGTACCATGTGGACAGAAGGACACATGGTTTGCCAGTCGCTGCCCACAAGGCCCTTGCACAGACCCCAGGCAGGCTCAGGGCTGCCCCGCCTCTGGGAAAGAAGGCACAGAGCCACCGAGGGTTGAGCCCAGGGGCCTGTGCTCTCTGGGCAGGGGCCTTGTGCTGTGAGCAGCCGCTCCCTGGGGTGGCTCTGTCCTTCACAAGCCTGGCTCTAATCTCCCCATTGTCTCAGGGCTGCTTGAGCCCCATGTGTCAGAACAGGAAGTCAGGAGGCGTCACTTTATCCCACCACTGTGCTCCTCCCCTGGGAAAATGCTGAATTGGCTTTTTTATTTTTGGAGTTTCTGGGGTGGTGAGGAGGAGTTAGAGGGTTGGGTGCAGGGGTGGAGCTTCTCAAACTCACTGTGCTGGCCATGCTGAGAGCGACTGAAGCAGGTTCCAGCCCCCTGGGCGAGCGAGGAGGGTGGGCACAGGCTGAGCTGATCAGCTGAACTCAGTGAACACGCAGTAGAGCCAGGCCTCAGGCGTGCAGGTGTCTTCAGATAAATGTGTTTGCATTTGTGGGAAGCTGGCTGTATGAGTGTGTTTGTGTTTGTTATTTACATAAAAAGACTCTTGTTTTACCTAAAAGAAGAAAAACACTCATGTTGACCTCTCTTTCTGGAACAGTCCAGGGATGTGGAACCTGGCTTTTCTTAACGCACAGGTTTGAAGCCGGCTGGCCAAAGGGGATTATTTTGGGGGAAATGCCCTGCTGAGATAATGGGCACCGTCTCTCAGATCCTTTGAGTTGGACTCTGGCCAATTCCCTGTGCTCAGGGGAATTAGCAAGCCACAGGCTGCTGTTACCTGCCCCACTGGAGACCCTGGGCTTTCCTTTTTCTGTTATGTGCTTTCCCTCTGATGATAACAAAATCACTTCTCACAGCTGAAGGGCCCAACTGTGGCCTGGTGAATCTTTAGCTCAGTTTATTTGGTTCACCTGTCCAGACCCCCGCCCCTGAAGCTCTTGGTTTCCAGCCCTGGCCGCAGCCCTACCACAGTCTGGCACAGGCTCCTCTCAGCCTAAGCAACTACTCCAGATAATTCTTGCCAACCCTTCTGAAGTCTCCCTCCCTTATTGCCAGTAAAATCAGAAGGATATAGCAAAGAAAGTTTCACTTAATGTTGTGCTGTGGGATTATGGTTTAGCTCACTGTTGGGACCCCGGCTTTGGGTTCTAAGCCTGGAGGGCCCCAGAATGAGGCTTGCTAACTCCCATGTCTCGGGTGGATGTTCAGAGTTTAATGAGACAGCTGCCTGGGGAAGTGATTGAGGGAGCCGTGTCCTCTTTTGTGGCCCCTCAGGACGTGGTAATAGTGGGCCAACCCAGGGACAAAGAGAAAAGAGCAGGCTGAAGGGAGAGGACATTTTAGTACCTGCTCTAGTTTTTTTTTCTGGCCATATTGTAGGTAGGAGCTGAACAGTCTCTTTATTCCATGAAGACAAGGCCAGGAATACAGAGCTGTGGCCATGGAGGGTCTTGTTGATGGTGGGAGCCCCAGGACCCAGGCTCATTGTTGCACATGGTTTTCTGGTTGACTTTGGGTCAAGGTAAGATTGTTCAGCATCTGCAGTTTTTTTACTTTGAGTGTTGTGTATTTTTTTTTTTTTTTTTGAGATGGAGCCTCAAGCTATCCCCCGGGGTAGAGTGCCATGGCATCACAGCTCATAGCAACCTCTAACTCCTGGGCTCAAGCGAGTCTCCTGCCTCTGCCTCCCAAGTAGCTGGGACCACAGGTGCCCGCCACAATGCCTGGCCATTTTTTGGTTGCAGTCATCATTGTTGTTTGGCGGGCCGGGCTGGGGATTTGAACCCGCCACCTTAGGTGTATGTGGCTGGCGCCTTAGCCGCTTGAGCCACAGGCGCTGAGCCTTTTTTTTTTTTTTTTTTTTTTGAGATAAGGTCTCACTCTGTCATCCAGGCTAGATTGCAGTGGCATCATGATAGCTTACACTGCAGCCTCAAACTTCTGGGTTTAAGTGATCCTCTTGTCTCTGCCTCCCGAGTAGCTGGAACTATAGGCAGTGCCACCATGCCCTGCTAATTTTTCTATTTTTTTGTGGAGATGGGGTCCCACTCTTGCTCAGGTTGGTCTCAAGCTCCTGACTCAAGCAATCCACCTGTCTTGGCCTCCTAGAATGTTGGAATGACAGGCATGAGCCATAGTACCCGGCTGAGTGTTGTATATTGGATCCTCAAAAATTTAGGAAAAGGTAGATGAGCAGCTAGATAAACTGGGAAGTTGTTTTTTGGAGAAAGGATTTTGATTATTTGCCATTCACCCATCCACATATCTGTAGGTCATCTATTCATCTGCCCATTTTACCCATCTATCCACAGATCCATCCATCCACCATCCCCCCATCCATCCACTATCCACCCATCAACTCATTCCTCCATCTATCCATTCATTCATCTACCCACCCACTCACTTATTCATATACTCAACAGACCACTGGTCTATAAATTCTTTAAGGAAGGGATCATACTTTATTCATCTCGATATTCCAGGGGCACTGTGCTTGCCGTAGTGTAGCTGTTTAACAAATGTTGACTGAATGAGTGAAAAGATATTTACTGAGTGTTTAGTCTGTGCTCGTCAGTGGGGACCTATTATTTAAATAAGAGTTAGACTCTGCTTTCAAGGTGTTTTCTTTTCTTTTCTTTTCTTTTTTTTTTGAGACGGAGCCTCAAGCTATCCCCCTGGGTAGAGTGCCATGGCATCACAGCTCATAGCAACCTCCAACTCCTGCCTCCGCCTCCCAAGTAGCTGGGACCACAGTCGCCCGCCACAACGCC
>CAUYQV010139751.1:0-17879 GCA_963574575.1 Galagoides demidoff | reverse complement strand
CCATTGTCATATTTTAAAGATCTCAAAAAAATAATACTGCAGTTCATATGGAATCAGAAAAAACCTTGAATAGCCAAGACAATACTCAGAAACAAAAACAAAGCAGGGGGGATCACGCTACCAGACATCAGACTATACTATAAATCGATAGTGATCAAAACCAGCCGGAATTTGTAGAACACTATGAATCTTTTGTGGCAGGCTCACACAGGATGATGGCTATCCAGGCTTCTATACACATAGAACTAAAATCCCTCAAGGTTCCAGAGGGCCAACTAAAAATGCAATAAACATAGGCACACTGCAGGCCAAAGTATGAGATAGAAACTCAGATTTTGCTTAAATAGATAAAAACATAGACTCTCTAACTTTTTGAAGACATTCACCACAAATTTCCTATTTACAGAGTTGACCTATATGAAGAATTCTACCCCTCCAAAATAAAAAATTATAATGTGTCATATTAAACCTTAAAATCTTAACATCATGGCACCATTGAGCATCATGGATGGTAGATAGTCAACCATCAAAAGCACAAATCCCCTATACGATGTCCCTAACAAACTATCTTCCAGCTCATGTTTCTATACATAGTGGCAAAATACTCATTGCATGTTTGTCTAAGAATGCCTCAGGCTATCAAAAAGTTCTTACTTTTACTACTCAAGTGTCTCCAAGTCACTAATATGTACCTCTCTGGATATTAACTTTCATCAATGCAAAAGCAAAATGACTCAAGCATCCATCTCATTGCTTAGAAATTGACTGTTTTTCTCCAATATCTTAGGAAACGCTTTTGCATCCTGGATGCAAATAGGGATCCCTGGATCCCTCTTATTCTGAATTCCTCCTCACATCAAGCATACCATCTAAGCTTTTAAAATTTTATTTACAGAAGCCACTGTCTACTTTGCCACATCATTTTACCCTCAGTGTGGATGAAATTGCTCACACTTCATTTTCAAAAGTACCAACTACTAAGAGCTTCTGGTGAAACTTTTTACTACAAAGTGGTGGGGTCACAGAAGGAGAGCAATTAGACATCACAGTTATAAAGACCCTTGCGCATATGCAACACAGGTATTTAATTTCTCACTAGCCATTCCTCCTTTGTCTCTTGTCTACCACTATCTTGCTCACCTTTTCTATCAGACACTTCTCTCACTCTCTCTCTCCCCACCCCCACCATCACTCCCTTTCGGCCTAAAATGTCCAGGGGCTGCTATCTAAAAATCTCTCAATTCTCTCCTACTTTATTAGGGAAAAAATTCACTTGCTATCTAACTTATTCCACATTGACTAGTTTAGAGACTTATACTTGCATAATAAGATCATACCATAGAATTTTTTGGTATGCAAAACAAAAATGATTTTCTCACTTAGATTAACTCTTTCTCCCTGGCTCCTAAGATAACCAGCCTTAACTGTAACTACCTTTAAAATAACAAAACATTCCTTCCTATATCTTTTATTAACCTGGAATATGTCCTCTCAGTGCAGCAGTTCTCAACCTGTGCGTCACAACCCACAGGAACTGTATTAAAGGGCTATAGCATGAGGAAGGTTGAGAACCACTGTCTCAGTTTTTCTATTTATTGTCCTGTCTTCATTCATTTGGTGATATTTATTGATTTTATACTATGTTCCAGGCACCATGCCAGGCATTGAAAGATATAAAGAACAAATCCCTTCCCTCAAAGAAAAATAATCTAGAGACAATACATAGCCCATTAAAAAGTCATAATAATTGATCCTCTGGAAGTAAGCACCCAGTTTAAGGTAGACATATTAAAACACTTCATCTAGACTAAGCAGATGTAGTGAAAGTAGAAAGATACGTACAAATTCTAATCCCTGAAACTTGTGAACATGGGCTTACTAAGAATCTTGAGATAAGATCATACTAGATTTAGAAGGGGTCCTAAATATCACGACTAGTATTCTTATAAAAAAAGAGATGACACAAAGACACAGGGAGGAAAACCATGTGAAGATGAAGGCAGAATTTGAAGTTACACTGCCATAAGCTAAGGAACGCCAGTTTCTGGAGAATCCAAGGAAGCATTCTCCCCTGGAGCCTTTGGAGGGACTGTGATTCTTCTGATACCTTGATGTTTAACTTCTGACCATGACGATACATCTCTGTTATTTTAAGCCACCACAATTATTGTTTGTTTCAGTGGCCCTGGGAAACTAACATAATCATCTGATTTTCTTTCAAGGACATGGTGTTTAATCTTAGGAAATGAGTCTAAACTTAGGAAATAAATGTGAGCAGGGTAGTGAAGGGATAATGATTGAAGAGTATTGGGACCCACTGAACAGAATATGTGTAATTCAAGGATGTCAAACGAGAGGGCCACTCTGTTCCTATTTCTTATGAGAGCAAGAATGGCCATGGAGATGATCACATTTGTGACAAAAGGAGCTAATCCTTCTAGCCTTTTAGTTTGGAAGAATGCCAATCATTCCAGCTGTCCTACCAGAGTTTACCAGTAGAGGACATTCCAATAAAAGCCCTACTATAACCTTTCTCCTCATGCTCCTATAAAGGTTTGTATTCAGCTACAAACAACAGAAAATCCACTGCAACAGCTTAAAGACTGGAGATTTGGGTTTGTACCTAACAAG
Organism: Galagoides demidoff; assembly: GCA_963574575.1. Classification (NCBI taxonomy): domain Eukaryota; kingdom Metazoa; phylum Chordata; class Mammalia; order Primates; family Galagidae; genus Galagoides; species Galagoides demidoff. The sequence goes on along the minus strand of CAUYQV010139751.1, from coordinate 15,248 downwards.
AAGTCCAGCATTCATGAGAATCACTTGGATTTTTCCCCAGGTGTGTTGTCACAAGATGACTGCTACTGCACTTCCACCTCTGAGCATGAGGTTTGCATGTTAGTCAGGAAGAAAAATAAAAGGTAAAAAGGAAAAGAAAAGAAAAAGTCTTTGCTCTTTATTTTAAATTTAAGAATAAAAGTGTTCCCACTGGCTTTGTTCATCTCCTAGACTAGCACTCTATGACATGGTCACTCCTAGGGGCAAGGAATGTTAGGAAATTAAATATTTATCTCTTTGACTTCTGCAGTAAAATATAGCAATAGAGAAACATATCGGGAATGGATAAATGAGACATGAGACAAGGTACAGTATCTTCCAAGATAGCTATAGTGACAAAGCATAGGCTAACGTTAAAGGTTTTTAAAATTATTTTGGAGAGACAGGGTCTGACTTCGTCACCCAACCTGGAAATCATAGGTCACTATAGCCTCGAACTCCTGGGCTCAAATGATCTTGAGTAACCAGGGCTACAGATGCATGCCACCATACTCAGCTAATTTCTTGTTCAATTTTTTGCAGAGATAGGGGTCTCGTTACATTACCCAGGCTGATCTCAAACTCCTGGCCTTAAACAATCCTCCCATGTTGGCCTCCCAAAGTGCTGGGATTACAGGCATAGACCACTATGCTTAGCCATCTAATAGGAGTTAATTTGGCTCCTCTAGCATCCACTCAATCTATTCTTCTCTCTAAAGAAGTACATATCAGGGCTTGGGAAGAGAAGCATTGGAGGGAAGCAACTACTACCATCTTCTTTTCTTGTTAGGAGTTTATTGAGTCATGGTATATTTTTTCCTCCATTTTACTTGGTGAGTTATGAGGAGAAACAAGGAAGAAGTGGAAATCCAAATATACAGGCCAATCAAGAAAGAGCAAAGTGTGCTTTCCCCCAAATCTGAAACAAGCATAGCAGGTATTGCTAGATTTCCTGAGCAATGAAATCGGAACATGGAAGACAGAACAAGCTATGTCACGACCATATCATAAAATGCTTGGATAGGGAAGCCAGAAACGATGATGGGAGAATTCTTCCTACTCCTATGCTAATCCCAAGGTTCAGAAAAATGTAGAAGGGGTACTATCAGCTGATACTTGAAAACTGCCTGTATTTCTAATTGATTCCTTCTAAATGATTTCCTTCTTAGCCAGGAGGATATTTCCAAAAATCAAATCAGATTATAACCACAAGTTGACAGCTAACTTCTCTCAGTGCAGACCAAATAGCAGCACCCCCAGGCAAAGAAACAGTGGCAATTAGGTGATGGACCATAATCTCACTACCACTGACATGACATAAGCAAAGGCATTCCTCTACAATGTCTCTCATTCCCTACTGCTACACACACAGGTACACACACACACACACACACACACACCTTTGCACCATCTTCAGTAGAACAGGCAATGGGGAGAAGGTGAAGAGAGAGAGCGAACTGTCACTATACCCAACCTATTCACATTGGCACAGAAACTCTGTCCAATATACACACTGTACAGGAACTTTACCCGAGCTCTTAGAAGTAGATGGCTGACTATCCAATGTTAAAAATGCTTTTAATCAGAAGTAAATGAGAAGTTACTGATTAAACTGAGACACCATATTATTTCTTGTTGTCCAGCAGGGAGGAAGTTTAACAAAGCAAATCTGGCAACCGTTACTGGAAAAAATAGAATTATCTCATGCAGACAAACCATTGAGCTGAAACTCCTTGGTCAAAACTTCTACTGGTTCCAACGCCTAGAGGCAAAAGAGATCATAATTTATGCAGAAAATAAGAAAATGTTTCAGAATGGTTGGAGCAGAGAAAAGAAGAGAGAAGGCAGGGAAAGATGGAATTGAGGAGATAAATGGAGGCAGAGTATAAATAATCCAAAGGAAAGCATTATTCTAAAGGTTAGAGGGAGCTACTAAGTTTTAATCAGGATAATATTGTGGTTAGATGTGATGTTTGGAAATGTCCTTTTAGCCCCACAGGAAACTCTTTTGGAAATAATCACTTCAGAATAGGAAAGTCTAAAAAGGAAGCTGCTTGGGGCTCCAGACAAAAATAGGACAGCCTGAATGAAGGTAACAAGAAGACAAAAAAAGGAGATCATTTTATCAAATAGAAACACAAGGCTTGGTAATTGACTAAATGTAAAAAGTGAGAAAAAGAGAAGCCATGGAAAATTCTTGGATATTTAGCTTTTATAATTAAGTAGATGGTGGTATTTTCACTGACCAAAAGAACACTAAGGGCAGATTTGTGGGACTCTTGGTGCTGACACCAAGAAGATGGCTAACAATTCAGATCTGGAGCTGTGGAGAAATACCTTACGAGACTTATTTGAACATCATCAGGATACAAATAACCCTATCGAATTTGTGAGTGTTTAAAAAAATAATCCTCATAGACTACATGAAACAAACAAAAATTCTATCTGGACTAGATCCTGGAAGAAAAATTATATTTAAGAAACAAACAGAAAGCAGGAGAATTCATAAGAGACTGAGAAAAAGCAGAATAATAAGAGAATCCTTTAAGAAAAGTAGTAACAAATAGGGAAGAAAATATTTCACAAAGGAGGAAATAATCAAGATTGTGGAATGCTGCCCTGAGATCAAGCCCATTACGGATCAGTGAAAGAGATCACTGGAGACTGTGCCAAGGGAACTTTCAGTGATGAAGTGTGGGACAGAAATCAGTAAGATAAAGAGATCAGACTTTCCATAGAACTGCCATGTTATAATCATTCATTTAAAAAAAAAAAAACCAACTAACCAATAAGAATATAGGAGAGAGACCCAGAATGTGTGCTCTGTCCACTTTCCTAAACGTGGGTTTGTTTCTTTGGCCACTTGTTGGTTAATAACTAAAATGACATTAGAGATGTTGGGAGTATGGGTACTACAAAATAAGAAATGACCCACAACTGGAACATACCAGAATTTAATGTGGCCTTGGAATTTTGCAAAATTCATTTTTAGGATTCAGCCTTGATCATTGGAAGGATAACTGGTCAAAGGTCTATGTCATCCTAATTTCTGAAACCCTAACTTCGTCAACAACCAAACAAAATTACTAATTAATCCCCTCAACGGTATCAGTTATGAGCATATATGTAATTCAAGGTATTATATTACCTTCTACATATTCACTTACAAATATACACAAACATTCAAAATTTGACTTGAAATAAAAATTAATTTCTTTATGCATTTCTATGTTGCAATTTTATGCAGAAAGAAAGCTCAATAACTGGGAGCCATTTCACCATCAGCGATATTACAAACGGCAGAGCTCAAGAGCAAATAGCTTACTCCTCATTTGATCTGAATTGAAAATGAGAATCTACCATTTTAGGATTACAAAAGTGGAATATCTTGACCTCAGCTGAGAAGGCTGAGAAATCATTACATTGAAGAATGTCAATTATACAATTGAACTCTAAGCATTTTCAAAGTAAAATTAAAATGTGGAGAATTTAATATTCATTTTTGTTTCCCAGTTCATTCCAGGAAGTAATATTCATCCTCCTCTTCACTTTAGGCTGAATATCAATTTTAACCCTTGGCTACTTGACATTCAGCTAAAATGTGTAATTTGGAGGGAATAGCCCTGTTCCCTGGGCTTATCTGGGAGGGTCTCAAGGTTAATAGGCCTGCACTGTGGCAAATAATTAAGGAAGAGCAAGATTCTTGACAAAAAAAGTTAATGTGTTTAATTAACATACTAAGCACTCTATGATAGCTTGAAATGTGTTTATTAAAATCATCTGGGGAATAAAACAAAAAAAAAAGAAGCAGCCCCAAAAAGGCCTGTGTTGATGAGCCAGTCCTTTCTACGCCTCTCAGAGAAGGACTTTTATGAAGGTCATTGTGGCAAGAAACATTTCCTCCTGAATTCAGGGCACAGCGCATGCCAAAGGAATAAAGAATTTTGGATTCAACAAGGCAGTATGGTGTGGTTAAGGGTACAGGAGAGGGCAAGGATCAGGACTAGAGCAAGACAGAGAGAGGACAATTCATGCAGAGCCTGGCTGAGGGCTTGGCCTTGAATAAGAGAGAGGTCACTTCCTCTCTGGTGAGGAAATGATAAGAAAGAGAGATAGGGTATCCTTGGCTTTTATCTTTGTTTTATTTTGTTTCCACTTGGGGTTTGAATGAATCTGAAGCTGGGCTCTGTCTTTTGAGGACTGATCCGTTGCCAGTTCACCCTCATAACTATGGTGGGGCCTTGAAAGGCTCCAATTTCCAATTAATGTTCTTCTGTCCCAGGATCAGCCAACATCTCTGCTCAGTTCCTCAACCTCTTTGCTGCTTGCAAACTTGCAAATCCCTTCAAAAGAGAAGTGGTGGCTAATGTCGTGTTCTCTGGGTTTCCCTTCCCTGGGATTTGGGGTTCACAAATCCTGGTAACCTTACTAGCTCTCAAATATCATCAAATAATTTGTTGTTTTCTTTTTCTCCCCTTTATTCGGCTATTTTGGTGGTTCTCAGAGAGAGGTTTGATTTGATAGAGATAGTTGGTTAGTTCATGGAAGCTTCATTGTGTTTTTTGTTCAATATACATGTAATTCTCACCTCACACCTCCTTGCCTTTCAGACCCAGACACTGATCTGGAAACATGCATAGTTTGGAGAAAAAAAAAAAACGGAGATTTTAGGTTGTGCCCTCGTACGTCCTTCCCTTTATCCTGATCTGTTGATAGTCACTGCTTCACTCTTTTCAGGAAGCAAACTAAGACCAGGACTTCGGCCAGGGCCTAATGAATAACCTTTGTTGTGGCTAACGTCCCCAGTTGCTACAACCTTCTCTTCAGACTCTATAGATTCATCTGAGTAATTTTTTCTAGGTTAAGTCCCCTAAAATGTAGGAGAATTATTTCATTACATAATTTATATTTTACTTTTCCCAAAAATCTTCAAGAGAAGTTGATCATTTCCATGTATAACTTATAAATTGACTTAGTTGCCTCAGGCTTTTTTTTGCTAGAGGGTAAAATAGAAATTATTGGCTTTGTATGAAACACGTGCCTGTGGCATAATGAAGGCTGAAAGTACCCTGTTCTCCCCTGACACCTGACTGGTGACTCGAAATGTAATCTATTGAGTTGTTCTGAAAGAAGGGACAGCCTCAGGAACTTACTCTACAGAAAATAAGCGTTTCATCTAAAAGATAAAGATCAAAATTTTCAGCTTCCCCATTTTTTGAGAAAAACCTAAAACAAGAATTATTAGAAAATGAGTTTTTTTAATTAAAGACACACATACTTTGAGAGAACCCCTTTAAACTTTACCAGAAATAAATGTTCATACTATCCCGAACTCTATATCTGCAAATGTTCAGTCTTAACCCAAGAAACTTAGGACAAAGTGAAGTAAAGAAATAATCCCCCTAAAAGGCTATGCTTTTTCAGGGTTCCAGTTCAGTGTATGTTTTTTGATTAGTGTATGAAATACCACCCATTGCAATGAAACCACAGAAAAAAAGCAACAACCACAAACTCTTGATTTGAGTTTTAAATTAGCCCTTTATAGCATCCAGGAAGGTGAGTCTTCTTTTTATTTGGGGGGTGGAATACATGTGTGTGTGTGTGTGTGTGTGTGTGTGTGTGTATGTATGTATATATATATATATATTTATTATACACGCATACAACATCACATGATTAAGTTTGCAAACTCATCTTAGAAAAAATGCTTTATATCTCATGCTGAGTATTACTAGGGTCACCTTCAAAGTACTCACTTTGGGAAACTATCTACTGAGAGCAGGCCCTAGTCCACCCTTCAAGGCACTTTTCCCTGGATGAGTTCCCAAACTTAATTGTCAGGCCCCATGTGTGTGTGTGTATATGTATATATATATACATCACTTGAAATTTATAGCATGACACAGAAAAGAAGTTTTTCAACAGAGCTCGAAATACACAAAAGCCAGGACAAAAGTAATAAACTGACTTTCAGAATAATCTCCCTGTTTTCATGAAACTGCATATTTCAAAGAAAATCTAGAAGAGGACGGACTATAACTAAGACCATCTATTACTGGAAAATGCCTTATTTTAAAAATACATAGAAAATCTCTATCTCCAAAATGTCCACAATAAACATTATTTTACATTTACAATGAGCAAACTTACGTTAAAAAGCCTTTCAATGCTGTAAGCTGTTCCCCTTGGCTGCTTGAGAACAGTTCCTATTGGGTCCCAGTGAGCTTGGCAGGCTTGACTGAGAGAGGCATTTGTCACCCTGTTATCATTTGAAGCTGCCCCATCACCTCCAGCTTAGCAATGACAGAACAGCCACTGTGAGCTAATTGCTTGTCCAAAACTTAAACATATGTGATGAACTCAGCCATCAGCAGAATTCCTCTTTCTCATCTTAACGAGTCAAAATGGACTTGGATTCTAGCTAGTGAATTCTTTGAACAAGAGAAAGAAGTCCAAGAAGTTAGTTGCCCCCTTTGTCATAATTGTAGACAAGAGTTCATTCTAAAATGATCCACATATTATCCATAGTGTGATTAGCACTGAGCCAGTCTATACATAGGAACCAACTGGATGATCTAAACTCAAGGGTAGGAGGCAAAAACAGTATCTTCTCACTAGCTTGTATTAGCTTCCTATTAGCCATTCTGTTGCAGAACACCCAAATCTCTCCTAGATAATGTCCAGTGATATGGGTCATGGGTAAAGTGATCCATACGCATTATCTTATTTCTCAGTAACAATCTCAAGCTTCAGATTGCGATCTGTGCTTTGATCCACCAGCTATGAACTGGGTTCCCACCATCCAAACTACAGCTTGATTGATTTTCTATAGCAACACATAGGACTCAGGAAAACTCTAACTTATGTTTCCTCATTTATGATAAAGAATATTACAAAGGGTAACCCATGAAAACCCAGATGAAAGAGAACTACAGGACAAGGTATGGTAGAGGAGTATGGAGCTTCCATTTAGTCCACATTTTCCACCCCATCACCAGGAACATACGAAGCTTCATTACATTCTTCAGCAGAAGTCCAGACACACCCTGTCAAAGTCATTCATTTTCATGATATGCCTCCAAGTTATACGAAAATTCATTAAAAAACAAATGGAAAAGAAAAGAAAGAACAGGGATGAATTTTTCTGCATAGGATACAAATACACATTAGGTTTCTCTAAACTAGTAAATCCAAAGTTTAACTCCTCTATTCTCTTAGAAATTTGTTCCCCCCTTTCCTATCCACATGGAATGGTATCACAATTGCCTGGCACTCACACCAGAGACAGAGAAATCAGAAAGTCTGATTTTTTTTTTTTTTGAAATGGAGTCTCACTTTGTCACCCTCGATAGAGTGATGTGGTGTCATAGCTCACAGCAACCTCAAACTCTTGGGCTCAAGTGATTCTCTTGCCTTAGCCTTCCGAGTAGCTGACTCTACAGGTGTCCATCACAACACCTGGCTATTTTTAGAGAAGGGCTCTTGCTCTTGCTCAGGTTGGTGTAGAACTCCTGAGCTCAAGCAATTCACCTGCCTCAGCCTCCCATAGTTCTAGGATTACAGGCGTGAGCCACCACATACAGCTTTTTATTCTAAATACATATACAGATTATGCCCCCCAAAATGTATATACTATTTAAGAAAAACCTGTATTAAAATTGTAATACTCAACATATATGGTAACAAAAGATGAATACCAGCCACATTTGAGCGCCTCTTATAATCGTGGAAGTCAAGCATGCCTTAAGAATTATAATTTTAATAACAGTTCTTCCTTGCTTAATATGTGCATGCATTGTGTGTCTGTGCAAAAAATAAAAAATTTCAAACATATTTATAAGGAAAGAATAAATAACAAACCTTGCATGCCACCTACAAAATTTGTCAAATATCAGTATTTTGCAGAATTTGCTTAGATACTTTTCTAATTTTTTTCCAAGAAATGCGATACTATAGATAAGGTTCTCTGTATAAAACTCTCTGATCTCATCGTCCTCCCTTCTTTCCTGGAGATAATTATTATTCAATGTTGTTTAGCACTCTGTATACTTTGGGAAGTTTGCTCCATATGCCTCTATCTATAATTAAGATGTGGTATTCTTTTGCATGTTTTAAGTTATGTAAAAGCCATACCATGCCTACCTTTTAATAATTATTTTTATACTTCATATTTCATTTTTTGTTTTTTAATTAAAGGTAGCATTACACTAAGGAAGAGTTAAATGCCAGAATTTTCTTATGTGCTATGGAATAATGTGTCCAAAGATTGAGACTCCCTTTGGATGTATCCAGTCAAACCTGCTCCCCTTATTCCTAACTGCATGGCCTGGTGGGGACAGAGCACTCCCTTCACCAAGGCTGTGAGAAATACACTCATGAGACAGGTCTGGGCCCCTTTACGAGCTCTGTACAGGCTATAGTCAGTAGCACAGGAGTGACAATGGGAAATGTCCTCCCTGAAGTCAATCGACTTAATTTTGACTTTCTATTTATTTATTTTTAATACATTACCTACAGGAATTATCTATATCAGTGGTTCTCAACCTGTGGGCCTCGACCCCTTTTTAACAATGAAATACGTTGTGACATTAGGAAGGTTGAGAACCATTGGTCTATATGGAATGGGAAATAAAAAAAAAAAAAAGTGAGCCCTTCTTTACAGCTGACCTGAGAAGCACTGTTGTAACTACCTATATAATGATCCTTCAAGGATTCCTCCATGATACAAAAGCACCAGTTGTCTAATTATCTAACATCGTATACTGCAGACAGGGTTTGCCGTATGCAATAAACCATAAGGATGTTATACAAATGTATTTTCCTTTTTCACTTCAGTGAATATGAACTAAAATGCAAATAAAGAAATGTAGTAATATGTTTAGGATACATAACGATAACAAATAACATTTTAAAACAAATAATTTTAACTGTTAATGCTGATTGAAGAGTTGCTTGAGTGAGGTCTGGTGTTGGGAAGGAAATGGAGAGGATAGTCAGCCGCTGGAGCCACCTGAGGGTGAGCGAGGTGACGAAAGCTGATGGAAAATGAGTGAACAAGTGAATGCAAAGTCCAGTCCAGACTTCACTTACTGACACTCGGGACTGTGAACACAGATGGCCCCCTGAAAGCACCCAGAAAGCATTGGGGTGAAAGCCTCGTTCTGAACCTCCTCTAAGTGCTCTTATTCCCAGTGATACAGCTCCTATAGTAGGACACGGTGAATGTCCTCCTTCTTTTAAATGTGATGCTTCCATCTAGTCATGATGGTCTTCACAAGCAGGAGAAATAATTGCGTCTGCGTCATCTAAAAGTTATTTCAAAGGTTTGACCATTACTATTGATGACTCTTCTTTGTCATCAGTGGTTCCCTGCATTTCACCAAGAAAGACTGACTCAGCCTCACTGCTTCCACTGGAACCAGTATTATTACCCTTAGTCTCAGCAAACTGGCCCTCATCTTAGCTCTGGCCCGCTTCCTGCCAGACACAAGCCTATTATTAGGGGCCGCCAAGACTTCCCCTGACTGATCCTGCAGATGGGAGATGGCCCATGCCAGAGCCCCATGCTGTTGTCCTTTGCTGAGTCTGGGCATGGGGTGAGAGTCAGTGGATGGAGCTCTGAAGTGTGTGCTGAGGTGTCCACACTCACGTGTGAGACCCCTCACAGTAGGGGATGGGCAGTGGAGCAAAATGTGGGCTCTGGGCGGGGTCCCTCCATTTACTCCACCCCAGGCTCTGCAAAGGCTGGGTGTGGGCTTGTCATGATCCTCAAGTTACATCACTTACAGCTTCTCAAATTCCTCAAACTCTTCCCAGAACTCAACTTCCCTCACCTCCCTCAGATCTTTAGAAACGTCAAGTGTCTTCTGTTATCTCAACATGAGGCTAAATTACATCTCATGCTGAGTGTGGCTCTCAATTCATTCCATACAGTATTTCTCTAGTTATTAAAAAATATTATGCTGTACTCAAGTAATACAGTGAGCTTTCCAGCACCAACAACACATTCATAATATTTACTTTCTCATCGTATGCACAATAGATACAGAAATGTATATGGCTAACCCTTATATTTTATATGCATTTGTTCTATCCAATAGACCTTACCACTGCCAGCATTTTTTTTACGTCTTTTCTCGGCAAGTCCTTTCTTGAAAGTTTTTTTTTAATTCATTAATAATGTGGGGAAGATAAAGTCAAGAATGTACAAAATGGTTTAAAAACAGAAGCATGAGACACCATCCAATCAGAACAGAGAAGAAATGACAGCGGTGTTCTCCAAATCTTCTTGTCCAGATTCCAACCTAAACTCTTTTTGCTAGCACACGAATGCAGATCCATTAGTGTGGGTTTCAACCGAAGTAGTGAATTTGGGGGTATAAATTTTACACTTCGGTATAGTGAATATTTGGGAAATGACCATTCACATAGTGCAGAATACATGCACTTCTTCCCCCAACTTGTTCTGTGTTCTGCCGAAAGGCTGCATTTCCAACATAAATACTATTCTAATTAATAAGTTCCTTTTTTTGGACCACTAAGAGTTCTCAGCACTTAGTGGTTCAATCTGCCATCTACCTCCTAACTGGACCTGCTCTCACTCTTACCACCCCATACGCTATGATAAAGTGTGGTGAAGGCCATGTTGACCACTTTGTTGTATTTCAAATTGTATATAAAACCAGCACATTGTACCCCATAAATGCATTATTGTACACGGCTATGATTTCAGTTTAAAAAAAAAATTCTAACACAGTAACATCTCATTCAGGCCCTTACAACCTGATCCTAATCCACCATTCCAGCTCCATGCTCACCTTCTTCCAACGATGAGGCTGCCCCTAAACTGCACACAGTTATTGGTGGTTACTCCAACACCTGTTTGGAATGTCTTTCTCTATCTGGAAGGCACAGATACCTTCACTTTTCTCACCTTTTCACTGTCTCTTTTTCCATTTTCATAGTCCACCAATAACTCTGCTTTCTACTTCCCTAGGAAAATTGAAGCCATCAGAAAGAACTTCCATAAACTCTCACCATCACAACTGTATACCCTTTAGTGTGTAAAGCCTGACTTCCTTCACATTCCTATAGGTAAACTGTTTATGCGTCTATCCAAGGACAGCCCCTCTCTGTTTGTGCTACATCTCTACATTACTGTCGATCCAAAAACATCACTCCAGCAGTTCCTCTCTCTCCCCTAAGGTATCAAATTCCCCCCCCCCTTGCTGATTCATTCCCAATAGTCTATAAACAAGATATCACTTCTGCCATCTGGGAAAACAATCCCTTGGCTTAGCTTTACTTCATCCTCTGGATTCCACACCATTTTTCTGTTCCTCGTTTCAGCAACACTCCAAACAAAGGACTTCGTTCTTCCTAGCTCTCATCCCTCTCCCCTCCTCTACCTCCATTTCAATTGGGTTTTTCACCAACATCATGCTACAGAAACTGATTTCATTAAGGTCAGCAATGACCTCCACCATGCAAAGTTTCAGAGGTCAAATTGTGATTCTCATCACACTTGGCCCATCAGAAGCATTTGATAATGCTGATCACTTCCACATCCTGGAAATACTTTCTTCACTTGGATTCTGGAACATAGTACTCTTGGCTTTGCTTTTACCTCATGACCCCTCCTTCTTGGACTCCTCTGCTACTTCCTACTCTATTCTCAAATGTCTTGATGTTGGGGCCTCAGAGATTAGTTCCTGGAAATTTCTCTATCGCTACTCACTTTTTTGGTAACATCATTCAATCTCATGGCTTTAAATAACGTGTGCTGACTCCAAAATTTTTATCTCTAGCTGGGCCTCTTTCCACCAATCCAAAGTTAAATACCCAACTACCTACTTGGAATAGTCACTTGGGATTCTAGGAGATATTTAAAATCAACTATAATTAGTCTTGATGTCCCAATTTATCCCTTGAAAACTAATAAACTCAGCCTTTTTGTTGTTGTTGTTTCATTTGGTGGAACTTCGTCTTTCTATTTATTTCAGCCAAGATCTTAGAATCACGCTAACATCCTTTGTAATATATTCAGAATCCAACCACTTTGCACCACCTACTCTGATATCACTCTGCTTCAAGCCACCAACATTTACTGCCTTCTAACTGGACCTGCTGTCACTCTTACCACCCCATCGCTGCTTCTCAACCCAAGAGCCAGAGTAATCTCATGAGTAACTAAATTACTCATGACTCGTCATCTCAAAAACTTTTAATGCCTTCATTCTTGCAAAGTAAAAACAAAGATCTTTGAAACAGGCTGTATAGTTCTACATCACTGGTTCTTCAACTTTGCTATGCATAAATCAGTTATGGAGGTGGACCCCTCAAATCTCCCTTCCAGAAAAAATCTGCTATTAATCTGCCAGGAGAATGGTTAGATGACAGCCTGCAAACGCAGAGTCTTTCTGAGCTTTCAAGGCAAAGTCTCTGGTTTTCTAGGTCACTCTCAACCAATGACGGACCACAGAGAGGCTTCCAGAACCTGGGCCTTTCCCCTCCAACACGGGACACTTCTAATAGTCAATCTTGACTCCAGTGCTCTAGGTTCCAAATTGGAATGATGGCATTACATTTGAGCCTCTTAAATTTCCATCCCAGGAGTATGGTTATTCCTCCCTGGACCAAACCAGAGCAGCTGTCTAGGAAAGGTCAAGCAATAAAGTAAAAAAATAAAAAATAAAAAATAAAAAAAATGTGCCTTCTCTCTTGGAATGGAAGAGAGAACGGAATAAGGAAGGTTGATAAGGTAACTTGACCAGATGGACTGATTGTTGATGGAGGACAGAGAGCTAAGGAGGGACAGCCTGGCTGTTGCTGATGTCTGTACACTTTCAAGAACTATATGTTCCATGGAAGAGACAATGAGGATGACGGTGAGGTGGGGAAATCTTTGGATCAGAAAATCTTCAAAATTCCATATTAGAAGAAATTATAAGAAAGCATTTGGCCATTCTTCTACCTAAAACAGTCTGTAAGACAAGGAATAATCACAGCCAAACTCCGGAGTGCTTGCTACATGGTAAGCCCTGACGCAGGTGTTTTAACAGTTGTGCACATGTGTAACCATCACTCTTTGAAGTAACTGAGATAAATGCAATTGTGATGAGTATTTCATTCTCTAAACCTTGTTGAAACATTCTTAATAAAGCTAAACATCACTTAGGGAATATTTGTAACTTTGCTAATGAAGAAGTAACATGAGAAATGTCCAAAATACCAAAGTAGTAGTAAAAGAGTTGGACTTTAATCTTAAGTATGCCAAAAATTAGTTCTTAGTAGCTTAAATTATGTTTGCATATGTGATCATTTATCTTCTCCATGATGGGTAATATATTATAAAGCATGGTGTATCCAAATTCCATGTTAGGTGCTAAGGATATAAACAAGATTAAATTATTATCTTCAAGCAATACATAGTCAATTATTCAATTTCAAATATATAAATAAAACAAACAATAACAAACATTGCAATAATTATTATAGAAGTAGGCATAGAGTGTGATGGGGGAATGGAAGAGCCAAAGAAATTTGTCTTTGTTTTTGAGAGAGTCACAGTCTGTTGCCCTGGGTAGAGGGCCATGGCGCCATAGCTCGCAGCATGCTCAAACTTCTGGGATCAAACAGTTATCCTGCCTCAGCCTCCTAAGTAGCTGGAACTACAGGCACTCCCACAAGGTCTGGCTACTTTTTTCTATTTTTAGTAGAGACAGGGTCTCACTCTTGCTCAAGCTGGTCTCCAACTCTTGAGCTCAAGCAATTCTCCTGCCTCAATCTTCCAGAGTGATAGGGTTATAGGCATGAGCCACCATGCCCAGCTGACCCAAAGAAATTTTAAGAAAAGTAGCATAGTCTGCAGTGTCTATTTCCTTATGTCAGGAGATTTAATTATCTCTAAGTTTGTTCTTGAGATAAATCTCTCTGATAGTCCATGAAGGACGGCAATATGTGATCTTGACTTGCCAGGAACTAATTTAAAATACCCCAAATATGCAAGGATTAATCACAACTGAAAAACTTTGCTAAGGTCTCACTATACTGGACAAACTGTATTTCCTCATTATTTCTAAGGTTATTGAGTTTTCAAATATACACATAGAATGAGTGGTTTTTCATGGAAGAATTTGGGATAAAGTAAAAGAATATCACAAGCCTCATTTTGTCATGGCCAAGTCTTCCCTACTGATACATCTCTTTCTTCAGCTACTAGATGCTGAATCATTATCTATCTCACCTTGACAAATAAATTAACATCTGGATGACTCTGTCTCATTCTCTGTAGGATGTTCATCATAATATCTATGGAAAGAGACATCAAAGCCTTAAAATGTATACTACAGTAATACATTCTAAGGGTACTGTTGGTATTCTAAAATTCACAGCATCCATGTTCTCAGTGGTTTGGGGTTTTTTGTATTTTCACCATTCTGATAGGTGTGTAGTGATATCCCATTGCTTTTTAATTTGCAGTTCTGTAAGACACAATATGCATTTTTTTTCACAATTATTTGCCATTTGTTTGTCTACTTCAGTGAGGTTTCTATTCTGGTCTTTGACTCATTTAAAAAATCATATTATGCATGCCCTTTTGCTGAGTTTTTTTATTAATTGATAGCTGTATACATTATGGGGTACATTGTACTGTTTTCATATACAATTTGAAATACTTTCATCAAGCTGGTTAACATAGTTTTCATGTCATTTGCTTAGTCATTGTATCAAAACATTTATATTCTAGTTCTAGAAAAGTTCATTTGTACCCTTGTTAGATAGATATATAGGTGATCTTTCCGGTCACCCTCCCACCACCCAACCGCCCTTCTCCTCTCCCCTTCCCCACCCCCTCCCCATATTCTTGGGCTAGAATTAAGTTGTATCTTTCGTTTGAGAGTTATAGATTAGTTTCATAAAAGGGCTGTGTACATTGGATACTTTTTCTTCCATTCCTGAGATACTTTGCTAAGAAGAACATTTTCCAGTTTCATCCATGTAAACATGAAGGAGGTAAAGTCTCCGATTTTCTTTAGGGCTGCATAGTATTCCATGGTGTACATATACCACAGTTTATTGATCCATTCATGGATTGATGGACACTTGGGCTTCTTCCATGATCTAGCAATTATGAATTGGGCTGTAATAAACATTCTGATACAAACATCTTTATTGCAATGTGGTTTTTTATCTTCTGGGTATATACCTAACAATGGAATTGTAGGATC
>CAUYQV010139750.1:0-36053 GCA_963574575.1 Galagoides demidoff | reverse complement strand
CGCCTGTGGTCCCAGCTACTTGGGAGGCAGAGGCAGGAGACTCGCTTGAGCCCAGGAGTTGGAGGTTGCTATGAGCTGTGATGCCATGGCACTCTACCCAGGGGGATAGCTTGAGGCTCCGTCTCAAAAAAAAAAAAGATGAACTTAAAAAAATAAATGTATAAAATTACCAGCAAAAAGTTGAAAAACGTTACACTGTGTATAACCATAATAAACTCAAAATTTGATTTACTTAAAAGAACATGCTTTTGTACTCAGATCAAGGGTACAAAAACTGAATTCTCTACTGGGTCAAGGTTCAACTCTAGATTTTATATTTATGTAGATTGTTTTTTCATTTGAAGGGCTGACACTCCAACTTCAGTATTAGTTGTTTTTTCCAGAAAGTATTAGGAAACTGGGAGGAGCTATTCCATATCTCCCCAATCTACAATGTGGCAGTATCTATTGAAAGGATGGGTGGTAAAGATCAGGGGTTGTAGCTTATAAGAAAATGACAGATCAGTTTTATACCTGAGCTCCAAATAAGGAATAGACCAGAACCAGCAGCTAAGATTCTCTCTGCTATCACCAATTAGACAAATTTCTACCAACACAGTAAACACATCCCCCTAATGAATAAATTCAATTAATACATCCTTGTTATTACTATAGCTATGGAGAACAAATGTTCTAGAGCTCTCTAAACAAGCCAATGAAGACAAAAAAAAAAAAAGACATAGTTAAATAAAATGCTTTTTAAAATTTTTGTAAGCCGCTAGTTTGGAATAACTAACATAATATGTATTCAAAATATTCCTACTAACTCAAAGGGAAAAAGTTCCAATTCTTCTTATACTCATCTTAGTATCTCAGAATCAATGGGATAATGGTTGACAACACAACTACATTCTTTATGACTTATTGTACTTCTATTGTGAGTCATCTTCTCACTTGTGCACTAAATTATACAATATATGATCTATTTCATAACATTCAAAAACAAATGCCCAGTAAAACAATACCAAAAAAATATTAGAATCTAAGCAAAACATATGAAGGCTGTCTAGGCAGGAAGTATCCAGCTACATCATATGACACAGTATTAACAATGGCTGGATACTCTTCAACAGTCCTCATACTCTATACAAATTACTAAAATAAAAAAAGATTGACTTCAGATACTCAAACTTTGGTGAAGCTAGGATCCCTCAGATGTGCAGATTTAACATGTGATAGTAACTATTCTGATAGCAAATGTTGTACAACTGTAAATATGATGATTAAGACAATAAATTTACATCTACTTCAAAACTGGCAGCTATAAAAGCACATAAAGTGTCATGTGTATCATTTGCCACTGGACACATTTCTGACTGAAACAGTATCATCTCCACTTTGTGTGTAAAGAAACTGAGTTTTGGCCATGTTTATCACCACTGTTTAACACCAACCTTAGAAGAGGCACCACCATGGGTGTTAGAAATGCAACAATGAAGGAAACAAACTAAGTTCTTAGTTTTTCAGCTTAATCTTAAGAAAATATGATGAGGAGATACAAGTAAACAATGCCAAGTGAGGATAAATATTAAGAGTCATAGTATGCAAATGAAGTGCAGGATAAGGAAGGTATTTCAGACAAGACAGACAGCCTCTGTGATGGGGTATTTTAACAATTATTGACAAAATAAGGATGAAAATGCACACATCTGGAGAAATCATATTCCAAAAAGAGAAGATGGTATTCCAAAGACCATGAGGCAGAAATAGCCCAGAGTTTTTGAAGGACAGTTGTTGAGGGAGACAGGGCTCCAAGAAGTGTGGGAAAGTACCTGAGCAAGTAAGACCAGGATGTGACAATTTTAAGTTGTTGTTACAATGGTATATACAATAATTAAAATGACATCATAGCTTCATGATAAAATATGACAAATACATTGAGTGGTTTAGGAGTACAAAATGGTTTAGAAGTACAAACATTGAAAAATATACACAAAGACCTGAGTTCCAGACGTTTCTAAGTAGTAAAACAACACTAAGGAAGGTAAAGTCATGCTGATAAGAAAACTCTCACAGCTGAACTGTACCAAGTAATTACAAGTATCTGGGAACTTATTAGAATGTTATGTAATGTTCATTGGGTTTTCATAGATTGCAGAATATGGATGCTATCTAGCCCATTGTCTTTAAATCCAAGGAACTGGTCTCTGCTCACTGATACCTAGGTAACTAACAGGATGCTTTGCTGAGATACTTTTACAATACTTCCTAGTGCAGGTCAGATGTTATAATATCAAAATCCATTTCAGCAAAATTTGCTATTTCAGAAGTCAGAATGACATCAGTTTTGTCTTCAAAGTCTAAAACTAAACATGAAATCAATGTTGGGATACTGAAAAGAATGCACAGTACATATTTGAACGACCACATATACAAACATTTCACCAATCTTTGTCTAGTGACAATGACTTTAATGTTATACTACGTCTACTTTCAATATGTAACTATAAATTTGAACCCTCAGCTCTCATGAAGTTAATACTAGCTCTAAGAATGCCCCCCACCCCCAAGTGCACTCTTCCATTCTAACCTTCCTTGATCTCTATGCTTACACACAATTGAATTTGCCTTTTGGAAATACTTTCTGCTGTTCACTTGCTGACTATAATTCATGATAATTCTTCCTCACTTTCTGTTTCCTTTGCTACAGTCTTATTGATCTACCCCAAATTTTAGGTACCAGAAAAGGACAGGTCCTGGATGCCATCTCTTCTCTGGCTATCTGCTTTTCTTAGGCACACAGAACTACTCTCAAATCTTAAGAACTATTCACTACCCAACTGGTATCTGTAAACCAGACCTGTTAGTTACAGATTTATAAATCTTAATTTCTACTCTATTAGGACAACTAAAATCTGTCTCCAAATTATCCCTATAGAATGTGTCTTAATTTCCTTTCACACAAATTTTTCCATCTAGCTTTTCTACACTTCAAATGACAAAAATCATCTACAAAATTTAAGATAGAGTTAATCTTGATTCCTCTCAGCAATACCCTTTCTGTTAATCCTACAGTATAATCTTTTAAGATATATCTCAGGATATGCTTGTTTTTTCTCAATTCCATTAACAATCTAATCCAAGCCATCCTCACTTCTTTCTTAGACTATTGCAATGAGTTCCTCATTGGTCTGGCTGTTTTCACTCTGGCTTCCCTTGAATCTACTTCCTGAAAATAGAACTTCTACAGATCACTTACGTTGCAGTAGGAAAGATACAATTCATCTCTTTTCAAAGATGAATTCACAACATGGTATTATGGAAGTAGATCATCTGATGGAAGTATTAGTTTTAAAATGATCCCAACAGAAAAGAAAGTTAAAAATGAAACTTCAGCACAAAATATATGGCCAAGTGATGTCTGTGAGTAATGTGTTTTGAAAATTGCAACAGAAATTAAGAGGAAATTATTAGCAATGCCAGGTCAAATTAAGTCCCAAATAAATACTGACTTCCAGAGAATATTATTTCTTTAAAAAGGCTTAAAAGTAGAGCTAAATGAAAATTAAGTTTTCATATAGCTGTAAACCCTGTTTATTACGAGCAAACTACCAGGGAAAAACTCTGGACTAAAAAGATGGAGGGATCAAATGTCTAATTATTTGTGCATAGTATTGAAATGTATGATAAGAAATTGAGTCTAATATATAAAATCCTAATGCTTTAATACTCCTTTTTATAGACTCTTGACTAGAAAGACATCAAGGCAACAAGTCATTGCACAAAAAAAAGCCTTTAGTAAAGTGTCTAGTATTTACACTACTTTGTGTAAGCAAGGACCTATGGTATAATTTCTTTGCATGCTGCTCAGCTTTGTCTCAGAGGTATGAAGTACCAATGAAATTTCTGAATAATATCTTCCATTACCTAAAAGACATCAATAGTTTAAGTGGGATTAGATTTAGATATTTGATGATTTTTCCTATACAAAAATGTCCCTTGGAGTTTAAGAGAAAATAAGTAAAGAAAATCTTGCTAGAGGAAATAAAACCCCTTTTTAAAAACTAGAGTAGAGCAAAACAGGAAAACAATTCCACTAAATTGGGAGTCAAATTGTGAGCGTGTCCATTCAGAGATAAACGCATGTGAGAAATAATCTGTGAGGAAAGGTTGCTGACCTTGACTTTGGGGTCATTTAAAATCTATTAGACACTGTTTTAACAAAGCTGGATTTAATATCAGGTGATAGGAGAAAGTCCATGAGCTCATTGAATTGCTAATGTTTCCTCTTTTCTTGGACTATAATACCATCTACAGTAATAGCATTTGAGTTCACAAAGTATTAATTGCCAAGATGAAATTCTCTGTGAGCTAGTAAATAAGTCACAAAAATTCTGTACTAAAACTAAAACAGGGCACTTGTCTAAATATTTTAAAGGTGAGTTTTAAAACTTCACATTTACATAAAAGTACAGACAAGACATATGTAATTTCCATTTAGAAGTGACAACTAATTCACTTATAAGTTATCTTCTTTCTAGAATATAAGATACATTTCCAAGCTTTTACTAAAATTTACTAAAATTTCTATAGTCATAGTGAACCCTAGAAAAGAAACCATCTAATGTAATTACTTTCAAAACATGCTTAAAAAAAAAAAAGGCTCTAACATTCAATTTTTTGACCCATGGTAGAACCTCAAAAACCTATTCTATTGTATCCCAAACTAACAGTAACCTGTCCACTTGCCCCACTTAAAAGAAATCACTATGGCTATAGGAATAAAAGGTTAACAGGTATCCTATTCCCATCCTAAGAGAAAAATCAAATTTCTGTATCTACTCCATGGGTTGGGAAGAGGTGAGGGCAGCTGCCGAAGTAAAATTTGAAGGCTGCTATTGGGGGAAAAAAGGGGTGGATATTTCTGGACAGGAGAAAAATGTTAAATGCCTAATATGCCATGCAAAAACTGGCAAACATTGATATTTGAAATATGGAGATAGCAATAATGAAGCAGCACAAAAGAAGAAAACACTTTATACTGAATAATCTATAAAACTTTCAGTTTCAGAGGCTGGAAAATCCAAGTTCAAGAGGCCAGTAGATTATGTATCTGGTAAAGCCTCTCTCTGCTTCTAATAGGGCTCTTCTTTGCTGTGTCTTCATGTTACAGGAAGAGAGGGCCAGGCAGTTCTGCAACCTCTGTCATAATGACATTAATCCCATTCAGAAGGGTGGAGTCTGCATGACTTAATCACTTTCTAAAAAGTCTCACCTCTTACCACCAACCACAATAGGGATTAAGTGTCAACATTGATTTTGGAGATGCACAATTATGCAAATCATAAGATGTATCATAATTAGTGTCTGATTCATAAATGTATAGTGAATTTGTTCAGCAATGCAAGGTTCTTTTAACTTAGGGAAAAGTAGAAATTAATTTTATTCCCAGGGTAAACATTATGTGTAAAGGCTGGCTAGAGGCTTCAGAATAAATATACAGGAAGCTATGGACCATTATATTGAGACTTGTTAGTATAAGAATTGGAAATATTCTTGGTAAATAGAAAAAAATTTTTACCTGAAGATCCTTCATTTCAAAAACAAATATGAGGTTAAGTTTTTAGGCAATCTTTACCAGTATGCTTTAAGAGTATTTCATTAATAAATGTGATATCAACTAGCAATTGTACAATATCAGTGTTGGATTATAATTTCAATATTTTTATATGTAGTGTTTTGCTATATTGCTGAAGCCCTCAATATGTTCTAAGGTGGTGCCCTGTCACTTTTGTTACAAAATTTTTAATATCAAAAAGCTAGATCAAAGATTTTTTTCATTAAAACAAATTTGAAAATCAACTCATTATGAACAATATAAGCTAAGTAAAAAATATACTTCCTTACACATGTGGAGATGAGGATAATATGGAAAAGCTTAGTTTAGGTGATAGGTTATGAAAGTTTTTATACACACAAAGTCCACAAGTGTAAAAGCTGCACAGACGGAAACAAACGAAGCCCTCCCAGCAAAACCAAGACCTAAACTGAAACTTGCTGTCAACTGTGTTTCTTGGAAGTGAAATTATAACTCATAATAGTCTCAAAACTTTCATAGTGACAAATGAAGAACTAAAAATGTTAAAGTAAAATGCATACATGAATATTCTACCTTAATATATATATAAAAGCAATTCGTTGGCAAGAAATCTAGCCTAAAATATCACCAAAATATATTGGAGCTCATATAACTCCCTTAAGTTATAATTAAGATTATATAAGTAATATTTTTCTCAGATATTTATATGATTAACTTGAGTGATTGTTTTTAAATTGAGTATGATCTTATAGAGAATCCCAGAGACTCAACCCCAGGACTCCTGGAAATGATCAAAAAATTCAGCAACGTGTCAGGATATAAAAATCAGTGTCCACAAATCAGTAGCCTTTGTATATGCCAATAACAGCCAAGATGATGATAATTAAGGACACAATGGAATATACCTAATAAAAGAGGTGGAGTACCTCTGCAAAGAGAATTAGAAAATCCTGAGAAAGGAAATAGTGAACACGTTAACAAATGGCAGAACATACTATGCTCATGCCTAGGAAGAATCAACATTGTCAAGATGTCATCTATACTTCCCAAAGCAATCGACAGATTCAATGCAATCATACTTTTAAGATTTTGAAACAATGGTTTTTTGTTTTACATGGAACCAGAAAAAACAGACAAGGCAATTCTTAGTAATGAAAGCAAAGCCAGGGTTATCACCCTTTTAGACTTTAGGCTGTACTACAATGCCATAGTGATCAAAACAGCATGGTATTGGCACAAAATAGAGACACTGACATCTGGAACTGAATAGAAAACCATGAGATGAAACTAACATCTTACAGCCACCTGATCTTTGATAAACCAAACAAGAGCACACACTGGGGGAAAGAATTCCTCTTTAATAAATGGTGCTGGGAGAACTGGATAACCACATGTAAAAGACTGAAACTGGACTCACACCTCTCACCACTTGCAAAAATTGATTCAAATGGATAAAAGATTTAAATGTAAGCCATAAAATAATGAAAATCCTTGAAGAAAGTGTGGGGAAAACATTTGAAAATATTGGCCTGGGGAAAGATTTCAGGAAGACTTCCATGGCAATTTCAACAAAGACAAAAATTGGAATTAATCTGAAAAGCTTCTATACATCTAAGGAGACAACAACCAAAGCTAATAGACAACCCTCTGAATGGGAAAAGACATTTGCATGTTATGAATCAAAGGCTTGATAACTATGATCTAGAGGAACTCTAAGCAAAAAAGTCAACAATCCCATACCAGGCAAGACATCAATAGAACCTTCGCTAAAAAAAGGCAGATGAACAGCTGACTTGAAAAAATGCTCCTTGTCCTTCATTGTCAGATAAATGCAAATCAAAACCACCATGAGATATCATGCAACCTCAGTGAGAATGGCCCACATCATAGAGTGTCAAAGCTGCAGATACTGACATGATGTGAAAAGGAGGGAAGACTTTTACACTGCTGGTTGGACTGCAAACTAGTACAACTTTTTGGAAAGAACTATGGAGAATCTCAAAGAACTCAAGCTAGACCTGCCATTTGATCTTGCAATCCCATTACTGGGAATCTACCCAGAAGAAAGGAAAATCATTTCATCATAAGGACATTTGCACTGGACTATTTATCTAAGCTCAGTTTATAATTGCCAAATTGTGGAAATGACCTAAATGCCAACCAATCCAGGAACAGATTAAGAAACTGGTATATGTACACCATGGAATACTATCCAGCCATTAAAAAGATGGAGACTTTACATCTTTTGTGTTAACCTGGATGTGGAACACATTCTTCTTAGTAAATCATCACAGGAATGGAGAAGAATCCAATGTACTCAATTTAATATGAAGGCAGTATATAATCTAATACAAGGTGGGGTGTAGGGGAATGAGGGAGCAGGGAGAGGAAAGGAGGGAGGGTGATGGGGGTCACAGTGTATGGCATGCCTCTTGGGGGGGGGCACAATTATAAGAGGGACTTTACCTAACAAATGCAAACAGTGTAACCTAATTCTAATTCTTTGTATTCTCAATGAATCCCGAACAATAAAAACAAAGACTATCACTCATATCCTAAGATGTTCCTCTGAATTTCAGTTAATGAGTCAATCGTATTTTAGACAAAACAAGATGTGGTCTACTTCCCTAAATCAAACACCAACTTTAGTGTACAAAATTCAACTTAGAGGCTTGGCGCCTGTGACTCAAGTGGCTAAGGTGCCAGCCACATACACCTAAGGTGGTGGGTTCGAATCCAGCCCAGGCCCACCAAACAATGATGGCTGCAACCAAAAAATAGCCAGGTGTGGTGGACACCTGTGGTCCCAGCGACTTGGGAGGCTGAGGCAGGAGACTTGCTTGAGCCCAGGAGTTGGAGGTTGCTGTGAGCAGTGATACCACAGCACTCTACCCAGGGGGACAGCTTAAGGCTCTATCTCAAAAAAAATAATAAAATAAATTCAATTTAAACACTATAGAGCAGTGGTTCTCAACCTTCCTAATGCCATGACCCTTTAATACAGTTCCTCATGTTGTGGTGACCCCCAACTATAAAATTTTTGTAGCTATTTCATAACTAATTTTGCTACTATTGTGAATCATAATGTAAATATCTGATATGCAGGATGCATTTAAGTGACCCCTGTGAAAGGGTCATTTGACCCCCAAAGGGGCTGTGACCCAAAGGTTGAAAACCCCTGCTATAGAGTGGAAATGAGTAGAGCAAGTATGAAATATATAGAATATACGGGTATAAGGATTAAAGAAAACATAGGTCCTTAGAAATATACAACTTTTATCTTGGAAAACATTTTGTTTAATATTTAAATAACTGAAAATTATGAACAACAATAGTTCTAATGATTAGAAGCCTGTTTCAGTGATTAGGCTATTGGTGAGTCAACAGTAGACTGCCATCAACCCAGGGGTGCAACATAATTAAAATAAATTGGGAAGATTTAACTTATTAAAAGGTAACGCTTTCTAGTCAGAAAGCTATAAAAGAAATAGAGATCTTAAATAATGACCTTATTAAGATATTTATTTATATCTAGGCTTATATGAAGCCTAGATATAAATGTGATTTTAACATCCCTTCTTGTCCCAAATCAACTTTTATGGTTGAGTTCATGTAAACAGTGGGCTAGTCTTCTCTATGCACCCACTTTCATAATTAAATGTATTGCCATAGGCAGCATTTTCACTAAAGTTCTAATGTGGTGCCATTGGCATTGTTCTGCCACTACCTTGAATTGAGATGACCAAGTATAAAGCATTTTGTATTCAGGCTGGCAAGTATTTAAAAAACTAAGGAGTAAATTTTCGAAGCTCACATTGAATGTGATTGCTGAATTATACATAAGCGGCTGAATATATGACCAAGCTCAAAGACTGACATCACAACAGACCTATAAATAACACATAAACAGGAGCCTCTCAAAGCAAATTATTTTTTGTTTGGGATTCATGGACGGTACAAAGAATTAGGTTACATTAACTGCATTTGTTAGGTAAAGTCCATCTTATAATTGTGTTCTGCCCCCAAAAGTTCTCCGTAAGTGATTTAAAATAGGCCATCTTAATTTCACCATAATGCACGTATTTCTGCAACGATAAGCTTCAGTTTAGCTTTTCTTAGAAGCACAACTTAAAATGTACTGTGGTTTTGAGAAACTTTATTAAAACTTAACAAGTAGTTAATATTGATATTAAAGAGTGAAAATTAATCTAGACCTAGATGGCCCAGAAAATTCCCTGCCAATAGTGGAAAAACCCCTATTGTAGGGGGTTTTATTATGACCAGAGCAGAGATCAAGGGAAGAACTTGAAGGGTGAAATATGGGTGGAGGGCTTGAACCCTATTTGGGGTGGAGATCAGAGGAAAATTCTTCCATTCCAATTCTTCAGAGGAGCCTGGCACTGTCAGAGCATCTGCTACACAGAGAACTAGGGGGAATTAACTTCCCCCAAGGGATCTGTGTGCATGACCACAGACACAAGTTGTGTGTGCTGCCCCAACACAAGTCTCAGGTTTTGGATTTCTCAAGGCTGCTCAGACCCTAAAAGTTAATGATTATAGGTAGAAAAAGAAATAACACACTCAAAGAAGCTCATTTGTTCCCTTCCTCAGCTTACCTTCTGGAGTAAGAGTGTTCAACAAAATCTGGGTAGAACACACACTCAGAGCCACTTGCAGGAACCCCACAAGCTAGTGGTGGTCGTGCATTCCCATCTTTGAAAACTATTCTGTGTGCTCTGTCTCTCTCCCTCACCACTTTTAACTTTACTTCAGTTGGTTACTGCCAGTGCCACAGGTCTTAAAGGACCCTTCCCTCAGGGAGAAGCTCTGGCAGAACATCCTCCTAAGTATCACAAGAATGGAAAAGTACCCAATGTACTCAATACTAATATGGAAACCAACAGATGGACTACTACACGCCAACAGTAGAGAAAAGCACACCTACATCCAAATGTGGTTGGGGGAGGGGGCACATAGGGGATAGGGAGAGGGAAGGGTTTGACATGCTACCCCCTCCAAGAGGCACAACGTAAGGGTATATGGCAAAGGGCCATATACCGTCCTGGGCAAAGGCCTGAACTGTAACTGAGACTAACAAAGGCAAACAATATAACTCAATTTACCCTTATATTAATTTAAAATTAAAGAAAATATAGGTCTACTATATCCTTACATTTCTACTAGTAAATAGTGACAACCTGACATTAGAAATATCGATAACCCTAAGTTTAGACAGACACTTGTGA
Organism: Galagoides demidoff; assembly: GCA_963574575.1. Taxonomy (NCBI): domain Eukaryota; kingdom Metazoa; phylum Chordata; class Mammalia; order Primates; family Galagidae; genus Galagoides; species Galagoides demidoff. Next base: position 25,229 of record CAUYQV010139750.1, on the reverse strand, counting down.
CATCCTTTACTCCAAATTTAAGGACATAGAGAAGCTACGTAATTTTAGAAGAATTATACAACGAAAATACCCTTGCAATATTGTTAATGGCCTGTCTCTAAAGATTTAAAAGAAATTTGACTTACCAAATCATATTTAATGACCCCATGAATACACTAGCACACTTTCACCAATTTTGTGGTTTTATAAAATTTGACTATATGGATATGCCAACAATACTGCTGAATAGATTTTTATTTTTCCTACAATAATTACCAAAGGTAATATAGGATTTTTTTTTTCAATCAGGCAAACTCTAGAAAAATAGAGATGTCTGGATCTATATATTTCTATAGGTAGTTAAAAAGGGAGATTAAGGCTATTTTAATTCTAAACCTTTTTACTTCTTAATGATAGAGTTAATTTCATCTCAGGAGGAATTACTTTCTGAGGGATCCTTTAGGGGTCTCTGCATCTATTAATGGCCCAACAGGTGTTCCTCAAACAATTAAGACTAATTAGCATTTTGTTAACTATACTGAATAGAGAATACTGGAAGAAACACTTAACAGCCTAATAGCCATATAAACGATCATCTCACCCTTGGAGTTTTCTTTGCCAGCAAAGAGATAAAATGCACTGTGAAGAAGTATGAAAAAGAAAAAAAATGGCTTTACTCCAGGACTCTTATAAGTTAACCTCTTCTAAGAGGGAAAAAACATTAAATTGTGTATAATTCAGACTAGATCCCCATCTCTAACAGCTAGCATGTACTGAGAGTTTATGCTAAATCTTTTAGAGAACGTACTTGGAAAATCTTATGAAGTATTACATGCTGATGTTGTCATATTTACCCTTAAACTGATATTTGAAAGGATAAAAAACTTGCCTAAAGTTACAGAATTCCTACCCTCAGCTCTCTCATTGAAAAGGGCCTAGCTTTTCCAAACCTTTCCACCTTTTCCATCCTGTATTTTCTAAGGCCATCTTATTAATTGATTTATGAACATAGAATAGAATAAAATGCAGTCGCTAATTATATATTCTAATTTTATAAGAAATTTTTCTTTTCATTAGTCTATGTAATTTTTAGAATCTGCTATGTGCCAATCACAGTACCAGGCCCTGAGAAAACAGGGTAATTACAACAGTTCTCTCTCTCAAGGAAAGGGATATATTTTTATGCAAATTTTAAAACAATTTCTAATGACTATACTTATCAAGCTATCTCTGAGTTCGCTACAATCATGGAAAGGTTGACTTACTGCATCATTAATATACACATTGGTTATTTCTGATCTTGAAATACTGAAACCACGTATTACAGAAATTGACACTAAAATTTAAGTCAGTAAGTGTAGTAATATCAAAAAGTGAAAATTATGTAAAATTATCCTGAAATTATTTCAGTGCTGACATATTTAAATTCATATTTGTTCATAGTATATTGAACTGACCGTCTTTTCTAAACAAAGTAGTGATATTACGTACAGTTTAACTACTTTATTTTTAAATTTGAAAAAAATCACAAATTACATTACAGCTATACTCTAAAAATTAGCTTACTCAAGTTGCAATATTTTATTTTAGAGCGCCCAATTACGTGAAGATAGATTTTGTAAATCCCTGTAATGGTGATATCAATCCAACGCGTGTGACTTCTAGAAGTCTCTCCCCTTTGGTCTAGATATTTCACATTAGATGACATCTGCTCTGGGGCTGATTAAGGTACTAGCGTGAATTTTAGTGTTTTTATTTTAAGCAAATTTATTACTAAAGATAACTTAAGATTAAAAATTAAAGAAAAATTTTCTGAAGAGGTAGCTGCATATCAAAAAGCTAATTAAATTTCATCTTAAGATTTTATTTGAAAATACTTGGGATGGAGAGAGTAAGAGATTTTAAAGTGCCAAATAGTACCTATACCAATCTGCTGTTGGAACCCACAAGCGTTTGAGGCTACCAAGATAATTATTTTATTACTTTTGTCGTGTTCACTTTTTCAAGTATCTGAAACACTAAAGTAAATTTTGGAAGCTCAAAAAAATAATTGAATGTGACTACCACTGAATTATATACATAAGCTGAATATGTGGCCAAGCTCAAAGATTAATGTCCCAACAGACTTAAAAATGAAAAACACATATGAACAGGAGCCTCTCAAACAATTTAAAATAGGTCATGTGGATTTTACTATAATGCAGGTATTTCTGCAACAATAATCATTTCAGATTTTTTCTTAGCTCAATTTAAATATTCAGCATTGAAATTTTATTAATGTGAAAAATAGGTATTAACAAATCCAAAAGAATAATGTAAGGGACTAATAGTTTTGCTACATTTAATAACCTGATTAAATATATATATGTGTGCTATTCTGTGACTAAAACTGATAAAACATTACTTTTTCTCAACATACTAATTTTTAAATTGTTATGGTTCATAACTTAAATAACCACATGGTTTCATAAAATTCTGAAACACACTTTGTACCTAGTGAAAACTTAAATGATTTTAGATGTTTTTCCAGGAATTTGCCTCCATATCCACATAATTATGTTGCATTACTTCAATTATCACCCTTAGATATGGCCCCTTGACTTCCTTCTATAGTAGGTCAAGATTTAGCTTTCTTGAGTTTACATCTTCACCTCCCTCCTACCAGCCCTGGAACCTAGTCTGGGATTTTTACAATTTTGGATTAAGACAGTGGGCAGAGTTTACATTTCCATAGCAAAGTACACACTGCTCACTGCAGAGCCAAATAGTGTACTATAATTTCTTATGAAAATTTGTTATTGAATTTTTCTTCAAATATATATTGTGATGGTTTCACTTTGCTGGTCACCAGGTTCTTTTACTTCGATTTAGCTCTTTTGCTGATGCATATTCTCTAGTAAGTTCCCAGGAAAAGTACATAGTTGTTTTTTATGTCTAAAATGTCTTATTCCCTCCTTAACAGGAAAACTGAATGGGTAGAGATTTCTTATTGAAGGTTATTTTCCTCAAGACTTTTGAAGATATTTCTCTGTTCAGTGGACATCTGAAAGGCCCTTTAAGCCAAATTCTCACATGCTTCACTTTGATACCTTTTGTTAAAATGGGGAAATGAACATTCTTAGCACTGTTAAATGTATAAAGAACATCTGAAATTTACTCACGACCAACTTATCCCATTTAATTTATGTGTTTGTGTTGGTTTCATTCAACTCTCCAGAAATCTCTTTGAATATACAGTTAATCCTTGAACCACATGAGTATGAACTGTGAGGTTCTACTTGTATATGGATTTCACCCCCCACCCCCCATTTGTGAAAGTTATGTCTGTTCCTACCTCCTTTCACACATTCTGCTCCTGCTACCCTGAGGGATCAATACCAACCCTACTTCTTTTATTGCCTATTCAATGGATAAACAAAGATGAAAACCTTTATGATGATCCATTTAATAAATAGTAAATATTGTGCTATATTTTTCTCTAGATTTCTTTCCTGTACGGTATAGTATGTAAAACAATATAAAATGCATTACACTATATCATAGGTAAAATTTCAGGTCAATAGTAGGCCATTAGTAGTGAAGTTTTTGAGAAGTTAAAAATTAACGTGAGAATTTTTGACCCTGTTTGGGGGTGCTGGGTAGCTGCTCCTAACACTCATTTTGGTCAAGGACCAATGGTACTGCCTCTAGTAATTTCTCCTTTTGTCACTTTTCTTTTTTCCTCCATTATATCAGTTATTATAGTGTTTACTTTTTCTATTTTGATGTCAAAGTTTTCCTCAAATTTCTGATTTTTGCCTGCTCATGTTTATAAGAAGGGACCATAAAAGATAATGATACATCTATACAATAAAGGGATATGTAGATGGACAGGCTCCACTGACGTGCCATTGGACAAAGCAAAGTTTAGGAATTACCCATATCATTTTCAGGAGAACTATTCTTTGGTGCTGCCTAGATTTTCTTAGGAATAATCAATGATTAGGTTTGGGGAGGGGTATGGGTGTATGAAGCCTGCAGGTGGTTGGGAAGCAAGGCATAGGAAGGAGTCTAGACAGTGTTCTATCTATACACATTAACTCACTGAGTCAAAGGGTACTTTCCCTTTCACTCTCCACTCCGTCGTTTTCCCATAACTAAAGAGTTTATTCAATTTTTTCACCAGAAACCAAACTCCTTATTCTGCTACAAAAAGGGGCAAAAAAATGACAAGTATTTTCCTAATTACTTAACGTAAGGATCCAGCCCACATACAACCCCTGAGTGTCCCCAGCACTCAGCAATGACCAGGAAATGAAGAAAACAAAGACAATACAGTACCATTTGCAGAGTGGGCTCAGGGGGCCATCGTCCTTTATGCCAGAGACTGACAGCCCGTATTCTGGATGCACTTGGTTTTTCTTACTTCTTATGATCAGCAAATGGGTGTTTGCAACAACAAATGTTATCCTTGTGGTTCCTCATGCCCTAATTCTCCATTACCCACCTGATTATCCTTTAGCTATTTTCATAACTTTATCAGTTAGTAACAAGTTACAGAAAACAAAGGAAAAGGCAACATGGACGTTGGAGCTAGATGTCACCCAGTTAATCCTGTGTTCCTGTAGGGCTATTTAGTTGACTCCCTACTCATATCAGGAGCCAAGGAGAAAAGCTGAATTCTCTTATTTCACACCCATAAGGACTAGTCTTTCTTTCTCAGTGAGTCAGCTGTATGTGCTGTCCTAGTTAATATTAAAATGGCTGCTCAAGCCTTTTCAGGCCTCAGCCAGGCCCTTATGGATCTTTTTTCTGGGGTCCTTTCTGGCTTCAGCTAGGCCTTTGCAGGCCTTTCTCCTGAAATCTTTTGATGTTCGTGCCACCCTGTCTTGTGAAGCCCCCAGTATAATATGTACTTTGTGGAGGCTCATGTCCTCTCCCATTATCCTGCATACCTGACCCTGATCACAACATTTTCATGTAATCATTTATTGTAACTATTCCCATAATCCTAACTTTCCTAATGTTCACCCACAACTCAAGGCTAAGGTCTCCATGTACTAACTTTCATTTTCCATTGCTTGTAGGTTTCAAGGTGACTGATCCAAGTTCAGGGTTGTCCTGGGGTCCCTCTAGTTGAAAGCACTGGTGACCTATTAGAAAGTTTCTTTGTTGCTCAGTCACCTCCCTTAGTCTCCTGTATATTCCATCTTTGCTCCTCTTGTTTCTGTTAATTTATTAATTTTGTTATTTTTGAGTGCTTTTTGGAAGAGAGAAAGAGCAGGTATGATGCTTCATGCTTGTAATCCTAGCTATCCAGGCCTGAAGCAAGTGGATCACTTGAGATCCGGAGTTTGAGATCAGTTTGAGTAAGATAGGGAGACCCATCTCTACTAAAAATATATAGTCCAAGCTATTTGGGAAGATGAGGCAAGTGGATCCCTTGAGTCTAGGGGTTTGAGCCATAAGTTACAATGCCACCACACTCTAGCATAGGGCAACAGAGTGAGACTGTCAAGAGAAAGAAAAGTTGAGTAATTATGGGAGATTAATCACAAGTTATTATAATTGTAAGTTTATGCAAGTACCCATATGAAGAATCTGAAAAAACTTTAACACGAAATGATATCTCCCACAGAATACTTCTTTGCTTTTGTTTTCTCTTAATCCCTTGACACTTCTATAAAAATGGACTTAATGAACTGATGGTTTTCAAATTTTTTTTTGTGGTGTACTAGCATAACAACTTACTTAGCTCAAAACTCTTGTGTTCAAGCAATCCTCTTGCCCCAGTCACTGGACTATGGCAATGTTTTTTTTAAATTTTGTAGAGACTGGGTCTTGGTCTTGCTCAGGCTAGTCTTAAATTTCTGCCCTCAAGCAATCCTCTGGCCTTGGTCTCCCAAAGTGCTAGGATTAAAGGTGTTAGCTTCTATGCTCAGACATCTATCCAGTGAATTCCTTAACCTTCTGTTAATGCCTCAGTCACCACTGAACAACAAAAGCCTATGAAATTAGGCTTGAAAAAACATCTTTTGGAAGAATTTAAGACAGGTAATTTGTTTTATGTTTTTGAATTGCTTTTCCTTAAGAGTAGTTCACATTATGAGGTGTGTATAAAGACATACATTTGAAAAATTATCTGGAAAAATTTGTTCCCTTTTCTAAGTATCCAGAAAGCTGGCAAAAATTCATGTATTTCAGGTGAATTAATCAAAGTTTCCAGGTTCCTCTAATAACTTACAAAACACTAAGTTATTGAAAATTCAACAACTGCTATATTTTAAGACCTCTCCTCAGATATTCTAAGTTTTTATATAGTTTCAGAGACCACATGGAAGTTGTAAAGCAACATCTACTTCGGTGACCCTCTTAATGTGGTATGCGCGCTTTCATTGAAACCAAAGAAACCAAAGACATAAGCCATGCAGATGCAACCACATTTCAGTAGCTCAACAAAAATACTTCAAATAGCTTCAAATCAAGTAAGAGGTGATATCCACAAATAAAAGGTAGGCTGACTAATGCCATGCATTAAAATAATCTAAATGTCAGGATATTCCAGAGCTATTTCTAGTCAGGAAATAGTGAAAAAATTAAGGATCATTTTTAGTATGAGGCTTATCCATGGTTAAGCACTAAAAAATTACTTATTAGGTCATGGAGTAAGAGGTGGTCTGGGGCTAGGGAATGAAGTTAGTAACAGCATAGAAGTTGGAATGTGAAACTGGTCTTTGTGGAAGGAAATATGGAGAACCCTCAAAGCACTAAAAGTAGACCGTCTATTTTATTCTACAGTCCCATTCATGTGTGTCTACCCCAAAGGAAAATAAGTCATTTTATCAAAGGACATTTGAACACAAATGATTACAGCAGCCCAATTCACAATGGCAAAGATGTATTGAAGGGCATTTGGGTCACTTCTACATTTATGGACTAATAAACCATGGTATATATATACTCTAGAATATTCTTTTGCTATAAAAAAATGGAAATTTTTTATCTTTTGTAGCAATCTGGATAGATTTGGAAAACATTCTCAGAAGAATCACAAGAATAGAAAACAAGCATCACATGTACTCAATACTAAATTGAAACTAGTAGTGTTAAGCCCCAACTCCATCTTGCTGGGGGCTTTCGACACTCCCCCCTTTAAGACAGGAAGCTCAGCTAAAAGTTTAGTAATAACTGCAAAACCCCAGCTTCCCCTTGTAAAGACTTCCCTTACCAGGTATTGGCTCTCATAAAATTTGGCTTTCTTAAATCCCCCTCCCCTACTGAAAGCCCCTTATAAAAGGTTTCCACCCCTGCTTCTAGAAGTCAAGAGACTGAGGCACGGGTCCACTCTCAGCCTGGACAGTCAATAAAGGACCTTTGCTTAATTTGGACTTGGTGTACTGGAGTTTCTCTATTCCACTCGCTTTGGGTGAGGCAGTAGGTTGACAAGTACAGTGCTCACTTGAGAGAAAAACTCAAGTTCAAGAAGTAGGGGGTGGGGAGGGTTCAGCAAGTTCCCAGCCACAGGGAACAATGCACAAATATGACACTTTGAAGGACGTGACTACAACTCTGATTCACCTTGCAAATGCAAATAAGGTGACCTACCTGCCCTACCTCATATTAGTCTGAAGTTAAAAAAATTAAGAAACTGACAAAACAGGTTTCTAAGAATATTACAGTGCTGGGATTTCCAAGACCAGGCTTGGTGATTTACTAGGAGGATCCACAGGACTCAGCATATAGAAGTGCTCTTGGTCCTGAAATATTACAGCAAAAAATATAAAAAAGCAATAGTCAGCAAGGAGAAAAACCATATGAGGCAAAGTCTGTAAAAACCAGATATAAGTTTCTAAGAGTCTTCTTCCAGGAAAGCCAGGATGCACTTAATTCTTCAGCAATGGAATTATGACGACATATATGAAATGTTATCTATAAGGGAAGCTCAGTTGAGTTCATAATATAAATGGAGTATAAATGGTTTAGGCAATTGAGCTGCTCTCAGCTTGGGAATAGCGGACTCTGTTGAAATCTGAGTTACCAGAAGCCAGCGAAGGGCCAACCTGGTAATCAGGCAGTCTCAGGCCTGCCATGTTGATTTTCTTCACAACCGCTAACTACAGAAAACAGTTCGTGAAAAGCTTTGAGAGTGAAAAATCCAAAGTTTTCCGAAGCAATAAATCTAGTTTTAATGCCCCTTTGAAGAACTGGCAAGAAAACTTCCCACTCTGTCAGAATAGAATTCCCTAAAAGCTTCATTTCTCTCCATTGTCTAAGGAGATGAGGAAAGGAAGGTTTTGGTTCAACTATAACACTGCTGATATTGTTACTATTCTCTAGTACCAGTACACTAATTTTTTTCTTGATAGTTTAATAGTGCAGAAAGTCCTTTGAGTTCAGATTTTCTTTAAATGATTCCAAGTTATCATAATCTTATTTGCTCATTGTGTTTTGTTCCAAAGAGAAAAACTTTTGAATTATTAGAACAGTTTGACCAAAGGATTCAGATGTGTATTAAGTGCTTATTTATTCAACATGCTATAAATTATTTCACTAATGCAATTCAGTTGTACTCACTTATTTGCTCATGTTTTTGGAATAAGAATTCACCTATGAGTTTCATGAAAAATACTTCTTAGAAGTAGGGTCAAGTTGAACTGAAATCCCCTTTATAAGACATTTTGTTGATTAAAGATAAAAAAGCATTTATTGTTGCTGTTTATTTTTTGTTCCTTATGATTTTGATTTTATGAACTGAGTGTGATATTAACAAATCTAGCTTTTGTTTAATATAAAAAAAAGCTTTCTCACAAATCTGTTTTAACTCCATTTTTAACCACCATCCAGAGTTATAATTACAAGTTATGAAAAGATCAAAGTTTCATCTTTTTTACATTATATGCTGATAATGTGAAATTGATAACACTGTCATTGTGACTGAAGAAATTTGGCCTTGGACTGCAGAAGCACTGGGTCTTTGTGAACCAATGAGTGTGGAAAAAGAGGTAAAAGCATGATTTCACTAAAAAGGTACTTGTAAATTGTTCCACTGATAGAAGACCCCTGACACTTCTTTAAAGTTCTACTACTGCTAATTTAAAAAAGTGCAACTAAGAATGTTGACCCCTGATAAGTAAATAACATTTACTTTATATCCAGAGGAAGGTTGAAGTTTGTCTAAATTTACTAGAGTATAACATGATTATTTCCATGTGTGAAACACCAGAGGCAGAAGCCTTGAGTTAACTAAGCCTAACTTTCGTTAAACAGAATTGCCTTGAAGTCAGGTGTACACTTTCATTTGTGCTGTTATTCTTCACCTTCAAATAAAAATTGTCTTTGAGGTTTAGCAACAAGTTATAATTATTACATTTTCTATAAAGTTTTTTATGAATGAGAATATGTGGATAAAAAATTCTATTCAAGGTTAGAGTTTTAAGAAATCTCCAACTACTGCCCCATAGAATTTTTCAATAAGCTTGAAACAAGTTTGGATGAAACATGTACATATTTTCTACAGCCCAGGATCTGGCACATATAGATATCTAGAACAAAGTTACAAGGTGTTTTTGTTTAATGAATACATGCCAATTTAGCCATAAATATGCTAAGTGTATAATACTTAGACTTAGTTTCAAACTGTATTAGCTAGCAATATGTGAAAGTCTTGAAGTTCTGTAAGAATGGGGAAACACCTAGAATGAAACATTCTTAAATTGAGAAATATTCTCCAAATGAAATAATACCATGTAAGAAAACAAGGGCGGAGTTGGAATAAAACACCCCAAAAGAAAACAAAGGCAGGGACAAGAAAACATTCCTGACAAATCTCAAGGATATCAAATAAAAACAATGAAAAGAAGGGGAAAATGTTTCATGTCTGTGTAAACCGGCTCCACTTCTTAGTTTCTCCTCAATGTTTCTAATAGTTTCAAATTATCATTTTCTTCTGTGACCATCTGTTGTCTCGGCTTCAATGTTCTTAGTTTACTGTAATTAAACTTCTTTAATTATTTCTCTCGAATCTCAGTTTATGTGCATCTCTGTATTTAATCAACAATTTCAAAGGCATCATATAAGCAGTACAATCGCTCAACTGTAAGAAACGTTGTAAGGCATCTTTTATGACCAGTGTTATTTTTGCTTCTCATCTTCCATACTAACTCCGGGCTCAGTGCTGACAATCATCCCTTCTCCCTTTGCTCAATGGGCTTTTTTCACCTTTCATGCAGTGGCACATGGTATCTAGCATTATAGAATTGATCAGAGATGCCACAGGAAGATACCCACTTTTGCCACCAAGAAAATGTGGCTACATTGTATTGATTTGTCTTAGGAAAACAAGGAGATAAAATTCCCACTGGCTAAAGGTCAAGAATCCAACACATTCACACCCAACACTGGAGTATCTTCCCATTCATAAAATCCTTCTGCTTACCTATTGTTGAAGCTTTATTATAAGTAGGTAATGCTGATAAGACAGTAAGTCTATTATATTGTTCAAGATTACAGTTTAAGAGTCTATTCTCACTTTTCCTTGCAGTAGTTTATAGTGCTCTATCTTATTAGAATGTTTCTGAATGGGAATCAAATGGAGAGGAGGCCTGAGCGCTGGATTCTAGCAGAGGCAGTTTACAGTGGAAGAAAGTGGCATGATGCTGAATGGAAAGGATAGGAATAGTACATGGATAGAACATGGGTATACCCAATGTGAGAGGAGTGAGCAGAAAAGGTTTGATTCTGGGTTATCGTGTGTGGGCAAAATTTTAGAGATTAAACTAGCCTTGCAATCCCTACTAAATGCCTATTCCAGTAGCAATAAGGTGGAGGTCACGGGAACTAAGGGTGGGAGAGAGTACTCAAAATGGGGGAGACTGTTGGGCAGACAGGATTGGACAAACCTGGCTTCCATCCTTACAGTTCCTTAAGTCTGCCATAGAAAGCCAGATGCCAGCCTAGTAAATTTAACACTGATTTCTGAGAAGGGCAAGATTTTGTTCCATTCATCTAACAATGCCTCTGAGCATCAACACCTTACACTACACGTGGTAAGACAAAAATCATTGAAAGCTGCGTGAAAGTACAAGGTATTTACAGAGAAAGCTCAATGTGATTGGCCAAAAGAATGGAATAGGTCAGAAGTGAAATGATGTTCCTCCGTAGGATGGTTATAAGTTTTTCTCAGTTATATACTGAGCTAAGCAGTACAGAGCATTAGTTTCTTGACAAGTTCAGAGACAGACTGCAGGGAGTTACATTCTCACTTTGCCACCTCCCTCTTTCCTCCCTCAAGCCATTACCCAGGTGACCACCTCTTCACTGCTAGAACAGAAGGCTGGACGTTTCTTACGTAGACTGGATGAACAGCAAAGGCTCTGAAGTCAGACACTCCTCCTCAACCAGAGAAAGGAACAACAAACCAATTCCCCCTCCCCACAAGAAGTTCCCTGAGAAGTGACATTAAAGAATCTACCCAGAGATGTCAAAACATGAACAAGCAAGAGCCTATGTCAACAATTCTCAGATTCTTGGTGTCCTGTTTGAAAAATTGAGTGTATTACTAGCCATTAAATACAAAGGATAATAAAGGCGCTAACAGAAAGCAAGGAGCTGAATAAACCACCTCTCAAATACTTTAAAAGATTCACAAATACAGGAAAGCACACACACTCAAAGATGAATGGTATAGAAAGTTCTGACCATCCTATCTAAAAATCACAATCCCCAAGCTCACTTTTCCTCTCATGCCTTCCCCCAATACCATCCTAATAGACATTTTGAACATTGCCATCTGTATCCCTTGACTGCCAAAGTTACACTGAGTCACTCTTACTCCAAGTTACAAATGACGAAACTGAGCCATGGAGAGGCTGGGTAACTTGCTATAGTCAGAGTTGCTAAATATGCAAAAAGCTGGAACAGGAACGTGGTGGGTTCAGACGATCTGTCCTCAAACACTCTGCTGCCACATTTATAAAATGTAGACCTCTTAGAGAGGGATGACCCCTCCACACAGTACCACAAAGGGTGGCTATGTGAGAAGTGAGGGTGCTCAGTACATCAAATACTGAACGAGGAAAACAGAGTATTTATGCAGAACACCACTGCATGAACTGTGACTATATCATACACACTGATTAGCTAAATCAAAATCAATATAATTAAAGCAATGCTGGTGTGGCGAGAAGCAACGTATACAGAAATAAGAGACCTAAAACCCTACTGAGGCCATTGGAAAAGAATGTAATTAGAAAAATCCAGAAATAGTGGTTTTTTTAGGGTTATTTAATAATCTGGAGGTGAATGCCAGAAGAAACAAAGCCTCAAAAGACTCTTTGCCTCTGATGCAGTAAGTGGCACAGTGGGGTGGGGACAGCAGCTGCTCACCAAATGGTGCAGCCTCTGTATCCAGGATGGCTCCACTGGAGGGTGCCGAGACCCATACTGACTCCACGGGAGGAACTGTGGAGAATGCACGGAGAAATAAACATGCCTGTCTCAATGGGATGTTGAGATGGTTAGAATAGTCATGGAAGGTAACAGATCATACGTTTATTGCGAGCACACCTCCTTTGAAGTGGGCCTGAGGAGGAGACACCTTCCTTGTGGACTTTTATGTTTTTAAAGTCAGAGTTAATTTCTATTTCCAGGTTTTGGTTCCCAAAGCTGATACAAACAAAAATCAACAAACTGGTTCAGTGTTCCTGAGAGGCTTTTTGCCTAAGGATTGCCTTTCTAATTAAGCCCTCCAGCACTTAAACATGCTAATTTTGTCCATTAACTTGGAGATGGAGTGGTTTCAGCTGTGAATTATACAACAGGGCTTGGGCTACAATTTCAGGAAAGCTGGAGTTGAAAATTTTCTGCTAATACTTAAAGAAACTTGAGTCTCATATAGCACCATTTCCCCCCCAGTGTAGCTAACCAGTCTTTCATGTACTTTTAAGGTAAAGAAGATAAAAATAATTCAACAATGCAGCAGGTAAGGAGGCAAAGGAGATTAACTCAGTGAATGATGAGGTGAAAATTATCCGGCACACATTTGAAAGTCTTTAGCCTTGAATGAAACATAAAGCAAAAGGAACAAAATGTAATGACTATGACGTTATGGAAAGTTCTAGAAATGTTAACCAGAGTAACATCACCTTAGCATGTTCATGGCATGCACAGAACCTAGATGGAGGGGAAAGGAAGAAGTATAGCAAAAGTGACACTGAGAATTACTTCCTACCTCCACTTAATTAAGTCACATACCAGTGGGGCTGTTTAGAGACTCTTTGGTTTCAGAAACTCCTGACCCCTCCCCATCACTGACTGGGACTGTTTTAAGGATAAATCTCCTTTGCAACTTGGGGTTTTGAATCTCTGGATACCTCAGTTTTTGTCTGCTAAAGATTAGGATAAAAAATAGTTTCCCAGAATTGTTGAGGAATAAAATACAACATACAAATCACGCATTGTCTTATGTCAATACATGGGAACTACTTGGAATTAGGGAGGAGGGCAGCTGCATGAGTTCTCTGGCTTGAATACCAGGCAAGCCTCACTGAGGGAACTGGCTAGGACAAGCTTGTGATCTTGTTAAAAAATACTCAGTGACACTTATTAAAGCCCAGCCAGGCAGTCTACTTAGAAATACTAAAGTGGGTTCATGGGCAGGATGGATTGGGCTTAAACCAGAATACAGCCTGGACAAGCAGGAAGGTACAGCCAAGGATGAGCATTGCATGTTGGATAGGAAGTTAATAAGAAAATACTAGGGAAAAAAAAGGGATTCTGGCTAAACCAACCAACCTGGCAGCATAGCCGGAATCTCTCAGCCAAGTCCTTGGTTTCAGAGATTTAAAGAAAGAATCCATAGACCATGAAAGCAAGCAAAAGGGCGGATGTTGTTAAGGGAGGGGGAAGAAAGTGAGAGCCTTCCGGAAGCCAGGTGGCAGATCTTGAGCCGTAGCCCATTTGAGCCTTCCGCCCAGGGGTTATATACTTTGGAGAGACAGAATGCCACAACCATTGGTGCCAAGGGTTTGGGGGCAGAATTTTCAAAACTGCCCTTGTGCGGGAACGCGGTCCCACCCGGTGTGTTCTCTCCTCCAGGGGTAGCAGCCTCTTGTTTAGGATGCGTTCCCGGCTCTGGCAGTGGTGACCCAGATGAAACACAGGTCAGGATGGTTTTTTAAAAGCCTGTTTGTGCTTAGAGATGAGGTCTGTGATATGGCTGATTCTGAGCCTACTTAGGCCCAGAAAATGGGGGGGGGGGGAGTGTTCCCTGACCAGCCCTGAGCTGGGGAACCCTGTGTCAGCAGGACTCTGTGAAGGCCCAGGGTGATCAGGCATCACTTAGGGAAAGGTGGAGGCGAGGTCCTGAATTAGACTGGAAGGGGGAGATAAAGGGTAGTGGTTCTTGATCAACTGACTTAGCAGGGTTCTTGCTAAAACCGTGTTTTATAAGGAAGTGTCCAGGTGGACTTAGCAAGAGGTTCAGGAGTCTAACTCAAGTTTGTTTGAGCAGAGAAACAGTACAGGCATCGCAGTTAGACGTCTGCTTTCTGGGCAGTGTAGGTGGCACAAACCGCTATATAGAATTTACCATTCCTGAGAACACATCCTTCATGCCTAAAAGGAAATGAGAACAACCTGAAGACACAGCCATTACCATCTTTAGAAAAGACAGGTGTAGTGAAGACTCAGGGATCAGACGGCCTGAACCCTGGTGCTATTTCTGCCCCCCTCATGAACCACCTGCCTGACTGGGCAAGACAGCTGACTTCTGAGTTTCATTCTCCTTGTCTGTAAAATGACAACACTCCCCAGAACCCAGCCCAGAGGAGCTTCTCTGTAAGTTTTAGCTCTCATCACCACTGGTCTTTCTTTTCAGTCTCATTCCTAAATTATTCATCTCGTTTTACATTTAAGCAGTGTTTTGTATGAGATGCCGGAAAGGAAAAAAAACAGGTTTTTAATCAGTGAGAAAGAAGGATAATTATAAGAACATGGGCTAAAAACGAACCAGTCTGGACAAACTGCCTGCTTGTCTCTCAGCGAGGGCATCACTCTGGGAAATTCCCTTAGGCTTCCCGCTACCTTGGGACTTGGATTCAAGAGGCTTGTACAAGACAGTGGCTTTCAGGAGAAAGAACACTCAAATAAATCACTAGGACTCCCCACCTAGGCCCCATCCTCATGCACTGAATTTATAAATTCTTAACACCAAAGCCTGAGCCCCAAGCAGAGCTCCTTGCTATGCTCAGCAGCCAGGCTGTACAGCTAGAAAAGATATGTACCTTTAGCAAGCAAGAGATTCCATGTCTCACCCCAAGGACTTCACTGAGAACTGCTATGTTGTAACCAATTCCTAGAAAATGTTAGAACCCAGGATAACAATGGAACAGCAAAGGGCTGAGGGCACCTTCTGGGGTAGCCACCAAACCAGGGGTCCTCAAACTATAGCCCGTGGGCTACAAGCAGCCTGCCTAGGACATTTATCAGGACCGCTGGGTGTTTTTTCCGCCGCTGCCTGTGCTACTTAGCAGCCAACTCATCCCAGGACTGCAGTCCGCGCCCCCAACGGTCTGAGGGACAGCGAACTGGCCCCCTGTTTAAAAGTTTGAGGACCCCTGCTCCAAACAGAAGTATCGATTGTCTCCAGGTGTGCACTTTCTAGAACAACTCTGCCTACTTTGTGTGTTGAGCACGAGAGGGACCCTTGAGTGAGACTTCATCAATTCATTGTCCTTCCTTGATTTCAGGCAGAAAGGAATCCACATTTGTGAATGACAAAGCCATGTGAAAGGAACTACTTTACTTTCCCCGGATTCCCTGCCAAATAGCAAATACGGATGTGCTAAAATTGTTTTCATTATTCCACTGAATTATTCCAGCAATTACAGTCAAAGATTAAGAATGTCTGCAAGACTTATCAATGGAAACAAACTCGTTCAAAAGGTATAAAGATAGAAAAATATTCAAAATCCCAGTAGAAAAAAAGATCAAGTCATAAAGTTCCTTCCCAGGCAGTTTTTGGTTTTGTTTTATGGACTTGCCCCTCCCTGTTTTTCACACAGATATGAGAACTTCTGCTAAATGATACTTTATTACTCGGTTAACTCTTTTTTTTTAGGGTTTAAACAACTTAGTGGCTTAGAAAAAGATGGATTTATTACCTTACAGGTCCAGAGGCCAGAAGTCAGAAACAGGTCAGGCCAGGGTGGAGGAAGATGAAGAGGCCAGTGGAGCTTCCCGCCTTCTGGAGGTGCTGGGGAGAACCCACTCCCCCAACTTACCCAGCTTTCCACATTCCGCAGCTAGGGACTTTTTGCCATCGTCAAACACAGCCACAACCAGCCCAGACTGCCTCACGAGGCACACAGGCGCCTGCCCACTCCCACCTTTATAACACCCTTTGTGATTACAGTGGACTCACCTGAACAATCCAGGCCTGTCCCATCACAGGACCAGCTGATTAGCAATGTTAACTCCATCTGTAGCCTTTAATGCCCTTTGCCTTGTAAACTAACAAAGCCACAAGTTTCCAGGGATTAGGTTGGAGACATTTTTGCAGAGTCATTACCCTGCCTCAGGAAAAGAAGCCGGGAAAGAGAGTTGGCCCGGGAATCTGAGTCTCCCATTTTTGCCCTCCTTGAGAACCTCTCAGGCATGCAGTGTTGTGTAAGTTCCAAAGGGTTTTACTATGAGAATGATATTCAGCATAATGGACTGAGGCAGCATTTTGCAAATATGAACCTAAACCGAGGAGAGTTTTAAGGTCGTGGTCTCCTCTCGTGACCCACAGGAACTAACTATATTGAAGGGCCACGGTATTAGGAAGATTGAGAACCAGTGGACTTTTAGGGGCTTAGAGCAGTGATTTTCTACTGGTGTGCTATGGCACACTGGGGTACCGTTCATGGACCTCAGGTGTGCCATGAAAATTTAAAAAGATCATTAATTATCTTTGAAATAAGTTCAAAGTACAGTAGGTATATATATTTTTTAAACTTTTATTTCAATCAACATAATTTAAGTGTGCCATGGGAGTATAACTATAGGTTCAGATATACCCTGAGATAAAAAAAAGGTTGAAAAACATGGGTGAGAGGCTAGTGCTCAGATGTGTAAAACCGGCTTTAAGACTCTCGGACACTTCAGTGATGTTTTTCAAGATGAACGAATGAAGCGCCACTGGTTTTCCATAGCACTGTGCAAATATAGGGAAGAGTCCTATGTACTTTTTTGACTTTAAAAGTTGTTCCTAACAAACCACCAAAACTGAGTAGATCAGAAAAACCGAAAAAGCCCCAAACAGAAACAGAAAGTAGGGAACTATACCAAAAGTTGATTTGAGCAGCCCTCAATTTTTACATATAAGACAGAGCTGCTATGATTTAAAAAAAAAAAAAAAAAAACCAAACCTGTGAAGACTCAATATGGCTCAGAACTACTGCAACCAACAAAAAGTTACACTCTAATCTTTTCTTTAATTCTTGATCTTAGCCATATACAAAAGTTACATGCTAGGAGCTTTTAAAAAGCAGGGAATAAAAAGAAGCTTATAATCATATATATCAATGAATGCATCTTCCATTTGTTATAATGGAAGCGATATTTCTTTATCTGTCACTGAAAGTCCCAACAACAGTGGTGGCTCAGAACATTCTGTCTGCATCAGAATCTTACAAGATTCTTTCAAAAGCACCAGCTTTAACTCCTCAGATCCAGTTAGATGTGTCTAATGGAAGCGGAACTGCAGAAAAAGACTATCAAACGGAGCTCGAGTGACTTGAACTATTTGGAGTTGGCCTTTTTTTTTATCC
Organism: Galagoides demidoff; assembly: GCA_963574575.1. Classification (NCBI taxonomy): domain Eukaryota; kingdom Metazoa; phylum Chordata; class Mammalia; order Primates; family Galagidae; genus Galagoides; species Galagoides demidoff. The sequence continues at coordinate 7,461 of CAUYQV010139750.1, read as the reverse complement.
TCAAGACCATAAAGGAAGTCTTTATTATTGCTATTGGGAGAACTGACATAACAGTTTAGTTGTGATTTTGGGATGTCACAGATTATTAACTTTTCAATGAAGGGAGTCACACTACCCTCTGCTTTCTAAATGTGAGTTTACATAATGGCCCTGCCAGATTAGACAGTCATTTCAGGGGCGACGGCAGAGTTCTAAATTCCTCAAAAGGAATTATTGACTAGATAATGATTGTTGTCAAGCAAGATAAGGCCTCATTTTCTGACAGATTCTCAGAGGTAAGTGTTCCGTAGATAGCAAACATAAAAATTTCCTGTTTCAAGCTATTCTTTTCCCCCTATGTCAGGGCTGTCCTCTAGTCACTGAAAGTTATTGTATAAAATAAAATCTGTCTTCCCAAGTTTTCCATTAAAAAACTGATTTGTAAGCTCCAGGAGGATGAAAAGTTTGTCATCTATATGTTTGATACAAAGGAAAACACATTGAAAATGTACAATTTATATTTGGCAAGTGTAGGGAACATCTGTTAACTAAGGGACACGTCTATTATTCAGGGCAATCATCGACATAACTATTCTATGATTTGTCTGAGAAACCTGAGCTTTGAATTTACAAAGAAATCTTTCTCTTTCCTTTGGGCTGGTGCAGAGGAGAGAAGAATTGTGGTTTGTATCAATTGGATTCTTGTCACGATTATTCCCTTTGGTGGTGGCTCGACTATAGCTGAGAGAAAACTTCCATGACCATCTCATCTATCTTTGATTCAGCAGATAAATTACCAAGTGATTTTGGTGACGGAGCCCAGGGATGGATGATAGAGGTTGGAGATGGTACACAAAATATTTAACAAATAGGCCAGTGAAGGCACCACTCAATTACAAAGGACACTGGCAACAGCATAAAGTACAGAGGTCCCCTGTTGTACCAGGCAAAATTTTTAGGTCCTGGATCTAAAGGTTCTAAGAGAGGCAACTAGGATTGCCGGCCTGCCCGGAGAACGGTTGTGGAGCTTTTGGCAGTGACTTCTGATCTGAAGTAGTCCAGTCTTTTAACAACTGGTCCATACATGCCAAACAGAAGCTCTATGGCAAGCAAAGGAAAATTCACTGCTGTATCTTCCCCAAAAGGTATCTTACATCTTTAAACATGTGGTAAGCAGCTTGAAGACGTAAGAAGATGTAAAACTTGCTCACTTTCAGATGTTTTGCTTTTTGAATGACCGTCTTAAGGAATGAATGGATTCCAAAGAAATGTAATAAAACTGCTCGTGGATTTTGCTGTATTACCTCATTATTACTAATAATAGAAAATTGCTTTCTAAATGTAGTATTATGTCTCCAGAGGGACTAATGAGTCATTGATAGTGCTCATACTTCAGAGCTAGACGGTCAATTCCAAATCCTCATCCTATTTTTAATTATCTCTGCAATCCCAGCAAACTGCTTCCCCTGTTTTTCCCCATTCTGTTTGCATAACTAGGACTAAGGCGAAGGTACCTGCATCCTAGCTGTTCTCTGCATTGTTCCTCCCTTGCATAGTTCTACATGTCCAATATCCTCTCAGGAGGGATTTCCTGGCCATCCCATGTAACACTGCAAACCATACACACTTTTGTCCATTTTGCTTCACTGTGGCACTTACACCTGTTAATGCTCCAACTTTGTTACCTAATCACTTCCCAAAGCACTCCAGCTACTATCCCATTGGGGATTACATTTCAGCATGTTTAGTTGGGAATAGTAGGACACAAACATCTATTGTAATCAAGAAACTAAATTCAATGATGCTTTCCAAATGGCTGCCAGCAGCAGTTGGGATAATTTAGATCTCTATTTAACTCAGGGGGAACAAGAGAAACCACTCTCACATCCATGGGAGAAAAGCTCTTTCCTTGGAACAGATGGACCCTATGTCTTTCAGAAGCTCATCTATTAACCCATTAGTGTACCCACTTGTGTGTGTGTGTGTGTGTGTGTGTGTGTGTGTGTGTGTGGATCAGAATCCCTTGGGAGGCTTGATAAACACAGACTGCTGGGGCTCCGTCCCAAGTTCCTAGGATAGTAAGTCTCAGTGGGGGTGGGGGTGAGAATTTACATTTCTAACAAGTTCCTGGGGGATGCTGAGGCTGCTGGACCGTACTTGGAGAATCACTGCTTCATATACTATTAGTCTTCAGAGAAAAGGCACAGAGGGCTGGGTTAAGGCTGCATGTGTAAGCCAATGCCTTGTTGGCTTTGATTTTAGGAGCCATTCTTAGAGCTGAGGGCAGGGTCAACTTCCCCTGACTCAACATGGTTACACAGGGAAAGTGTCAGGAACAAGGAGGAGCAAAATGAATGGACTCTGGAAAGGAAATTGGCAGCCAAATGACCCTTTGAATGAAACTGATGTTTAGGAAATATACAAAATATCCATCCCCCCCCCCCCACCACAGTTCTCATGACCGAAAATTTACTACCTCAATTCAACAGATTCTTTTTGTTCCAAATCTTCCTCACCTGGCATAGGCTGAGATTCAGCTGTTTTCAAATGCTTTTCCACTAGCATTAATTTATTACAGACCTGAGGGCCTTCTTATTCAAGGCACTAAACACTAGGCTGGGCTAACCAAAAGAAAATAAAATAACTCTTTAATAAAAGAGTGGTTGTTCAAAATTCAGGTGATGGTGGGTGGAAGAGCCAGGGCTTCGGGGGTGCCTTTAAAAACAAAAAACTATGTTATAATGCTTGAAATCTAAAAGAAAGGCTTGGTTGAGGTCTACCTGATTTCTTTATACTGATCTCTTCTCAAAGCTACATCAACACACCCTCATCTTTAGTTCATTTTCATTTGACTTAAGAAATCACACGTGCTATAGGCAGGAGGAACAATGTAAGCTTATTTCTAATATGACTCAGAACTTCTGCTGCTCCTATGTTCACCTTGTTTTTGAGATTGAGAACCCACTGTTGGCAATAGTCAGAATCCCGTCTAATATATACCTTATATATTGTTCTAAAAAATCTTATTATTATGAATGTTATTCTTTACACCATGTTCTACATATTTTAAAAAAATTGTGAACCACGGTTATAAATAATTATTATCACTATTACTAGAAACTGGAAAGTGCATTAATTTGCCTGAAGATAAAAGGTAACTGTAGATAAAAGAAAGTCTAATAATAACTTTGTTCAAATTTTATTTAAAAGGAAGAATATAGGAATAGAATTCTAAATTTCCAAGAAGAACCATATAAAATTTCCTGCAGCATCTTTAAAATACATGCTGAGAATTTAACTAGTTTGAGTTATTCAGTAGGAAACTAGAAGCCACTATGAAAAAATAGATAAAGCTTAGCATTTTCCATGATGCATTCTAAAACTATGAATCTCTATGGTAATGAAAAAAATTAAAATATGTCCTCATCACTGCCATATCAAGAACATGTTAACCATCTAACATATGGCAGATGAGAATGCAAATAGAATTGTGTTTGTGTAAGATAATAGCTAGACATTAATTTTTACAGTTAAGGCAATATTCTCACACATACTCTATTTGTATATTTACTGTGTCAAAAGGTTATCAGGAGCATTAACTGTTATTAAATGACTCCCAGATTCAGGGTCAATGTTATTACCAGCAGTCATTAGGCCTTCAGCAGATGTTACTTCCAATTCCTGATATTCTTTCTCAGCCAGTAGGCAACAATTTATATTCAGAACACTGAAGTTCAGCATGTTTAAACCTTGTACTCAGTGTCACAGAATGGGGGAAAGCTTGAACTGAAACCCAGTAGTTTAAATGACCACCCTATTCTTTTACCAGGTGACATTATCTTTCTATTCATGGTAAATGAATGGACAAAAATACACGGAAGGCATTACAGGATGGAATGCTTTTTTTTTTTTTTTTTTTTTAACTTATCACTATCCTACACTGGTTCCAAATGTTAGGTATATTTATAATGATACTGTTGCTGTCTTTGTCATAGAAATGCTTTATTAAAGGTAATAAAAATGTGCAAATATAATTGTTTTTTCTGTAAGAAAACCTTGGCCAAAGCCCAGGGTATGCCCTGTGTAGTAAAGAATTCATCCTTTTCCAAAGACAGGACTAGAGTTTGTTGCCCATCCTCAAGGTAACCTCTAAACCATTGAGATTGATAGGAGTGTATAGGAGACTGAGCACCAGGCTTGTAGAAGCAGCCATGGTTCTTGAGGAGGGCGCTGGGAGCCGGACAATCTTCTAGCCGGCATGGAGATGTTTTGCAGCCTGTAGACAGGCTGTCAGGCAACTGTATGTGTTAACGAGTTAAGATAGGTCGCTCATTAGCAAGCAGGCAGGTGTTAGACTTTGGACATTTGTGCTGCAACAGGGTGGGAGTCCAGCCCGTGAGGAAAGAGCACCTAGTGATCATTAAGCACATAGCCCTTGTACACACCCCCACCACACACACCTGTTGTATACAGTCTTAATACAAGGCCATGACAGAGGTTACTTGGGGCTCTCCCTGCACCTATGGGAAGCCCACCTCTTACAGGCTTGTACCTTCAATCCCTGTCCCGGCTGTTTTTATTCACACGGTGACGGGGTGCCACAGCAGCACAGACAGGACAGGAGTTTCTTTGTTATTTATGGTGGGTCCTTCAGGCCACCTGATATCACCTTGTACTCCAGGGAGGGGCAAGATGGAGTCTGAATTAAACCACATGGGCAGCTAATCAATCAACCATGACTATATAATGAAACCCCCAATGAAAACTCTAGACATGGATGCGCCTATGAGCTTCCTGGGTTGGCAACACTCTGTATTGTCCCACAGCAATGCCAGCAGGTAATATCCTGAGGACAGGAAAAAACAAACAAATAAACAAAAACAAAAAAACCTTCCTATTTGGAAATCCTCTAGGCACTGCCTATGTTTTTCTTCCTTTAGGTCTGTATCTTGTCCTTGCCATAAACCATAATCGTAAGTATAATAGCTTTCAGTAGGTTCTATAAGTCTAGTGAATTATCAAAACAGGGTTGTGTGGGAACCCTCCGAACTTACAGTTGGCGTCAGAAGAGAGGGTGGTCCTCTGTGGGCTTTTTCTTCTGACTTTAATTGGACCTTAACTCCTTCAAGTGAATTACAGACCTGTGGGGCAGATTAGGCAGTTTGGAGCAGACCTGGCAGTCTGGAGGACCCGGCCCATTCAAACTTAAGTTTGGCTAAGTCTGAGCAACCATGAATAGATACTGGTACCATTACCATTTCCTAGACATTACAGGGACTCAGAACCCACAAACTCCACTTTCTTCCCTCTATCTCTTCTTCTAATTATTTAATTGGCATATATATTTAAACAAATGGTAGTCGTTACTATCATTTTATCAGTGTTCATTTATAAGTATTCATGTATGTATCCATCTAGTTGCTATTCATGTCTTCCTGAATTTCTTTTTCTCATTAAGATAATTTTTCTTCTACCTGAACAATCTGTTTAGTGTTTTCTTTAACATAGGCTTGTTCAAAGCAAATTCTCCCATTAATTTTTGATTGTTCAATAAATGATTTTATTTTTCTCTCCCATTTGAAAGATACTTTAATAAAGTCTGATGGTTAAGTTTGCATGTCGTTTTCCTCCACACTTAAAAGATGCTATTTGAATTCTGACTTTAGCATTTGTATTGAAAAATTATTTGTTTATTATCACTCTTTTTTGAAAAGAAAAATGTTTTTTTATGTCTGACTTCTATTATTTTCTCTTTGATTTTCATCTCAGCAGTTGTACAATGATTCACCACTGATATCTTTGTTTTTGTATTTATTCTGCTTAGGAGTCGGAGAGATTTTCCTTCTGCTGTGGTTTCAGGGACTTTTTTTTTTTTTCTTTCTAATGAGATTTTGGAAATTCTTAAACGCTATCTTTTTAAATGCTGACTCTGACACTTATCTTTTCCCTCCTCCCTGGACTTCAATTACACATAGGTTAGAACTTTTCTGTGTTATTTATCCTTTTTGAATTGTGTGTTTCCAACTGGGAATTAGAGGGTTTTTTTTTTAATTTTTTGGAGACTATCCAATTTGTATCACCCTATTTCCCTTTATAGAGAAATAGACTCTGATGATACTACTTCTCAGGCAATTTCTATTTACTGAGATAAAAATGATATCGAAAACATATCAACAGAAAATATAGTCTTAGTGGTGGAATTCCAACTGTCAATGAATAAATTAGTATAAATTTTAATTTTTCCAGGATCTGAGACATCAGAACCAAAGCATCAAAAGTTTAGATAGCAAAGGAAAGGCACAGTCAATTGCTTGATATTACTACACTTTAAAAGTAAATGGATAGGTTGTTGCTGACATAAAAAAAAAAAAAAAACAGAAAAGAAATAAGTAAAGGGAAAGTGTGACAAATAAGTCATTGAAGTAAAAATCAAAGGATCTGGATTCCAAATCAAGTTTGTCATCCCCTAGTCTGTGGACTGAACACTTGATTTGAACTTTGTCTATTCTAGTTTCTTCATTTCTAGTTTTGAAAATGATTATATGAATATTACCCTTCCTTCTATTCCTAATATCATATACTTTTTTCTATAAATTAAACAGTGATGGTCTCTTTTGAAAAGTTGGCACGAGTTACTAATTTTAAAAAAATGCTTCAGATGATGGTACCAGGGGAGATGATAACATTAATTTTTCTATTCATTTTTCTGGAATGTTTTCAATGAAAAGAATTTGGGGTGATTTAGTTTGTACCATTCTTAAAGATAAGAAAATAATTGCATTACAATTCAAGTCACTTCCAAGTTCTCAGGCTGTGTGAATTCAATGGGATAAAACGTTGGTGCTTGAGAGTTGAAAATGTCACACTACATTTTTAACAAATGAGTCTTTGGAATCTGAGAAAGAGAGGAGATGACCATCTTATCAGAAAGTCTTAGTTTCTTTCTGACCATGTTTCCATGTGTCCTGGTGTGCAGCCATTTGACCATTTTAGTCACAACATTTTGTCTAAAAACACTGCATGAAAATGATAATACCTCCCTTATTTTTGAATTATAATTTTGATCTGTAGTAACTGAGACTATGTGATACTGATTCACTTGACTAACCATTATCATTTCTCCTACTTAACTGCTTTACTAGTCTGTCTGAAATTCTAAACGCTAATCAAATCAAAATACTTTGAAGGTGAAAAAACATGGCAAATTGTGCATCGTAGATATACTTCCACTATGAACATGGGGTATGTGATCTGGATAAATTATTCTAGAGCTAAAAATAAAAATATCACCCTGCCCTCTGGAAATTACATAACTACCAAGCTACAAGTATTTTCAAACCATCATTTTTTTTTTTTTTTTTTTGAGACGGAGCCTCAAGCTATCCCCCTGGGTAGAGTGCCATGGCATCACAGCTCACAGCAACCTCCAACTCCTGGGCTCAAGCGAGTCTCCTGCCTCCGCCTCCCAAGTAGCTGGGACCA
>CAUYQV010139746.1:0-12043 GCA_963574575.1 Galagoides demidoff | reverse complement strand
CTCAAGCTATCCCCCTGGGTAGAGTGCCATGGCATCACAGCTCATAGCAACCTCCAACTCCTGGGCTCAAGTGAGTCTCCTGCCTCTGCCTCCCAAGTAGCTGGGACCACAGGTGCCCACCACAACGCCCAGCCATTTTTTTGGTTGCAGCCATCGTTGTTTGGCGGGCCTGGGCTGGGGATTCGAACCCGCCACCTTAGGTATACGTGGCTGGCGCCTTAGCCGATTGAGCCACAGGCGCCGAGCCTCTTGCCTTTTAATATACATAATTTTTCATCCATCAAAATTGGTAAGGCTTCCTGCAAAAATCTGAACTTTTTCTTTTAAAGACAGGATCTCGCTCTGTCACCCAGGCTGGAGTACAGTGGGACAGTCATAGCTCTCCGCAACCTCAAACTCCTGGGCTGAAGGGATCCTCTTGCCTCAGCCCACAAGTAGCTGAGACTATAAGCACACGCCACTATGCCCAGATAATTTTTCCATTTTCAGTAGAAACAGGGCTCACGCTTTTTCAGTCTGCTCTTAAACTCCTGATCTCAAGTAGTCCTTCCACCTCAGCTTCCAAGGTAGCTGAGACTACAAGCATGTACCACCATGCCCATACATGGCACATGTCTCAGACTCCTGGCCTCAAATGATCCTCTCACCTCAGCCTCCCAAAAAGCTGTGATTACAGATGTGAGCTACCATACGTGGCCAAAAATCCAGATTTCTGACTTCCTTTGAGAACTGGAAGACTTGGCCAAATTAGGCCTGCATTGTTTTGTACCACCAAAAAGCTAAACAAATGTTCATACTCAAGTGTGCCCCAGTCCCCATGTCCCTGACACTAAGGACCGAGTGTCAGTTGCTGCTTACCCTACAGCTGGCTGCCTTTATTCTTTTATTCAGAGCCTGACCCGTGCCATAGGCAATGATGAAAACCAGTATAGGAGGAATATTAGTGGTATGAACTGCAATTTATTCACTGATGCTGAATAAATATCAGGCAGTTATTAAGTAATTAACTGTTCAAGACTGAGCCCTGAAACCTGCAGAAGCCACTTCATTACAACCATGTGACACATGCATGAGACTCAGAGCAGCACAGAACAGGGGAGAAATACAGGTTTCTTGGCGTAACAATACCCTGCCACCAGTAGACATGTCAGTCACCTAAGAGAAATGCATTATTCAGCTGTGACGGACTTGTTAACAACTGGCTTATTCATCGCAAGTTGAATAAGTTAGTCTGTAAGGGATCAAACAGAGCATCTATTGATGCCCCCATCAGCTGACAGCTTATTAGAATTAGTTACAAATGAAAGCGCCACACTGCAGCAACTGGTTTTCATGTCCACAAGTTCAAAGGGGATTGTCAGAATCTATATGCGGGTGGCAGGGCCATGTGCCTCATCCTCCTGGAACCTGCCTTTGAATTTAGGTTAATGGTCTAAGATCCTGTTTTCTTTGGAGATGTCCCCAAATAAAGGGTGTGGTGATCAGAGCCGTGCCTGGGAATGCGGCCTGGTCTGCCTCTGCTTGCCTGAGTGCAGACGCCTCTCTGCTCAGGGCCAGGAAACAGGAGGATGCCCAATGCCCTCTCTGTCAGCACCCTATAAATAATCTCCTTGTTCTTTGGACATTCTTCCACAACGGCTCTCGACACGCCTCTCTGGCCTAGGCACCATTACATCACTCTCCCCAGCGCATCCAGACTGTTTCTAGCAACAGCTTTGTTTATTTGATGGAGTCAAGAAGAAGAGCTTGGCTCGGCGCCTGTGGCTCAATGGGCTAAGGCGCCAGCCATGTACACCTAAGGTGGCGGGTTCGAATCCCCAGCCCGGGCCCGCCAAACAACAATGATGGCTGCAACTAAGAAATGGCTGGGCATTGTGGCGGGTGCCTGTGGTCCCAGCTACTTGGGAGGCGGAGGCAGGAGACTCGCTTGAGCTCAGGAGTTGGAGGTTGCTATGAGCTGTGATGCTATGGCACTCTACCCAAGGAGATAGCTTGAGGCTCCGTTTCAAAAAAAAAAAAAAAAAAGAAGAGCTTGCCTTTTTTTTTTTAAACTTTCAAATTAGACATTGGGCCTTTCTTACAGGCAGTGAGTGTTTCATGTTTGCAGGGTCTGAACTGGGTGTTTGATGAAGAGAAGTAATTTGAAAGAGGATCAGAAGCAGAAGAGTGTTCGGCACCTGGATTGAAAGGGCCATTTAACATAGTTGTTTAAGAGCAGCTGCTCAGGTGGCCTGAGTTTGATCTTGGCTTAGCCATTTACTGCTGTTGACTCTGGGCTGGTTTAGTTACTGAGCATCAGAGTTCACATCTCTGAAGTGGGATTAAATGAGGCAGCAGATGTAGTGTATTTAGCCCAGAGGCTGACACAGAATAAGCGAGTGATAAATGTTAGAGCTCCAACCAGGCAACTCCGAGTCATGGAGCCATCATCTGGCTATTCCTTGGCTTTGCAAAGCACTAGCTAAATCACGTTAAGCTTCCTCTTTCTTTCTTCCTTTCCTTTCCTTTCCTTTCCTTTTTCCTTTCTTTCCTTTCCTTTCTTTCTTTCTTTCTTTCTCCTTCTCCCTTTCCCTTTCCCTTTCTAGGGTGAAATGGATGCTCAGTGGCCACAAAACAACACATGTCCACTCTAGCAGGAGCGCACACGTTCCAGGATTAATCTTCAGTGTTCTTAAGGAGATGACAAGCAAGAGAAACAAACATAGCTTATCAGAGGTCTTGAATCATTCATTCAGTGTCTGTTCTGTCCCTCAGGAGAAGTTGGAAATGCAGCATTCCGAAGGCTACCGGCAGATCTCAGCCTTGGAGGACGATCTTGCACAGACCAAAGCCATCAAAGACCAATTGCAGAAGTACATCAGAGAGCTGGAACAAGCCAATGACGACTTGGAAAGGGCCAAGCGGTATGCTGGGAAGGACAAAACAGGCTTGGGGGCATTTAGTCTCTGCTTTTTCTCCCCAACAACTAGGTACCTAACTCCTCCTCACTGTATGAAGCAGAGAACTCAGCAGTGAGCAAAGCCAAGCCAGTGCCCTTGTGGGTCTCAGTTTCACGGGGAAAATGGACAATAAGCAAATCAGTGCAACTTAATTACAGCAATAAATACTGAAAGTCCCGGGTGCTGTGGAGCATGTAATAGGACATATTTATTTGACTGTAGGTAGGAGAATATCAGGAAAGGCTTTCAGAAGAAATGCCAGTTAGGCTAAAAACAGGGGAATGAATAGACATTATCCAGCAGACCTGAGTGAGAGAAGAACATTCCAGACAAGAGGGAGGAGCATGTGCTAAGGCCCTGAGGTAGAAAGGAAAGAAGCATATTCAACAAATACTGTTTCATAAACTGATGTGTTGATTAGCAGAATGATAATAAGAACTAACATTTCTTGGAGGATGAGCCAACATTTCTTGGAGGAATGATCACTCTGAGCTGGCCCCTGTTTTTTGGACAAAAATACTTCTTATTTAAAAAATTTGTATGTGAATTACATACAGTGAAATGCACGGATTTTAAGAGTACTATTCTATAGTTTTGACAAATGTGTACATGCAAAGTATAAGCCAAACTTCTGTTGAGATATAGAATTTTATTTGCCCCCAAAGCGACTTGGTTAACTTTTGTGTGTGTGTTTGCCTTGGGGAATGTAATATGCAGTTTTAACTTTCTAGTCTACGTGGTTAATATTGTATCACTTCCTGCAAAATGTAACAACTGAGCAACCTTAGAGTTTCATTTGCCACCTTGGCACTGTATGCTGGAGTTGTAATATCTATGTAATACCTACAAATGTGTGGATTCCACAATACATTGTTATAATTTTTTCTTTAAAAACTCATGTATTTTAAAGACATTGAAAGGGTAGAAATACCCTTTTATATCAACTGGCACATTGGGTGCCCTTCATTCTATCCTAAAGATTAAAGGTTTCTTGGAGTGTAGATATGCTGGCAATGAATTCTCCTTTTATCTAGAAATATCTTTATTTTGCCTTCATTTTTTTTTTCCTTTTTGAGACATAGTCTTATTATGTCGCCCTCGGTAGAGTGCTGTAACATCACAGCTCACAGCAACCTCAAACTCCTGGGCTTAAGTGATTCTCTTGCCTCAACTTCCCAATAAGCTGGGACCACAGGCACCTGCCACAACGCCTGGCCATTTTTTTTGTTGCAGTTGTCATTGTTGTCTAGCTGGCTGGGGCCAGGTTCGAACCCACCAGCCTCAGTGTATGTGACTGGTACAGTAACCACTGTGCTACAGGTGCTGAACCAGGGTAGAGTTTTTTAAAAATTTAAACTCAAGCAAATAAAAAGATACTCTTACTAATAACATCCCCCATTCTACTTCCCCCACCCCCCCCTCAAAGTATTCTGTATACACTGTTATACATTTTGCTTTTACAGATTAACAATAGGGCATGGAGATCATTCTTGATTAGGACAGAGCCTTCCTTATTCTTTTTTTCAAATACATAATATTCTTTTGTATGGTTGGTATTATATTGTAGGGTATCATAATAATTTATCTAGTCTCCTGTGAATGGATTAACATTCTTTTGCAGTGATAAGCATTACAGTAAGGAATGACCTTCCTAAATGTATATCAAGAGAATAAATTCCCAGAATTAGAACCACTGGGTGAAAGCATGTATGTGATATGATTTTGATAGGTTCGCTCAGTTGTTCTCTGTGTGGTCCTGTTTACATTCCCAATAGCTGTGTCTGTAAGTCTCTGTTTTCCAAATAGCTTCCCTGTGAGTGATTTTCACACTTTGGCTTCCTGCCCCTTGGGAAATAGGTGCATTTCTGAGTGAACTTGAGTTCCTTTTCATAGGCTTCAGAGCTATTTTATTTCCTCCTCTGTAAACTGTTTATCTTTGCTTATTTTTAAATTTAGTTGTTGGTTGGTTTTGTTTGGGATTTTTCCCATCATTTCCATGAGATTTTTATATCATTTGTCTGCAGTAGAAATTGAAAGCATTTGGAGTTTGTCATGACTTCCAGCTTCCCTGTACAGATGTCACTCGATTTCTGTGTCGTCAAATTTATTGGCCAGTCAGGTTTATAAAGCACTTAGCCTATAGCTTTTTCCCTTAATATTTTTGTTTCCTCTTCTTCCTACCCTACCCCTCCCCTCCCCTCTTACTCCCCTCCTCCTACATTCTGAAGTTACATTGGTTTCACTTTTTAGCCAAATGCCTAATAGTTGTGTGTCACAGTCAGACAAGGTAGAATTAAGTTCTAGAATACCAAGGTTTTATTTTTTATAAAAAACTTTAAAATATTACAATTTTATTATAAAATTTTAATGATTATATTTAGACAATTTGGCAGTCTACTTCAGGAACAGTAATTTCTCAGCACCACCAGCTGTTTGGTTGCTCATATGGTCCTTACACTGTATGTCCTAAAACTAAAACTGAATGACTCGTTTTTGACTGAGGAGGGTGACTTTGAACAAGAATAACCTTGAAGGACTCAGGGCCTAATTGGGAGTTACTAAAAGTTAAATACATCCTTGAAAGGTTATCTTGTTTAATATAGGAATACTAAGATGCCAAAAATATCTACAAAGATTAAGTTGATTTGATTTATTTTTACTCTTCCCATATGTTGTTATTATTCTATAGACTTTTAAGGCACTTAAGCTGAGTCAAAAATGATGTTTTTAATTATCTAACAAATGTATCCCTTATTATCCGTATTTACTGAAAATCTATTTCCTTATAGAAGTATCTTCAAATTCTCAGTAACTATGTGAGATAAACAGCTTTTGTAGTCACCAATTATTGCAGCCTTTTATTCTTTTTTTTGAGCCGGAGTCTCACTACGTCACCCTGGGTAGAGTGCTGTGGCATCACAGCTCACAGCAACCTCCCAACTCTTAGGCTTAAGAGATTCTCTTGCCTCAGCCTCCCAAGTAGCTTGGACTACAGGCACCACAATGCCCCACTATTTTATTGTTGTCACTGTTGTTTAGGTGGTCCGGGTTGGATTCGAACCCGCTACCCTTGCTGTGTGAGGCTGGCACTGTAACCACTGTGCCACAGGCACTGAGCCTTTTTAAAAATTTTTAAATGTCTTTCCCAACCTGTGAACCCAGAGGCATTTTACTAATATGCTTTTATACATCAGTTGACAGAATTTCAACACATAAAGTACATAAAGCACTTTATACTCTGGTTATAACCAGGGTGCTAACCTTTATTTGAAGGCAGATACTCAGATAGTGAAAAAGGATCTGAACAAAACCCCTTGACAGTTTCCGTGACACTGTTATGCTGCTTTTATGCAATCACACAGTTATGATCCGTGCAGGTTCAGAAATGTCGCTGAAGGCGGACTTTAGTTCTCTTGCATTCCATAAGCCAAATCAAATATTGAATTTGTTTAAATTTCTGATTCAGTTAGAACTTGGAGCTTGAACTGGAGCTAGAACTGGAGCTTAGAGATTGTTCTTTATCAGCCATCATAGTTTTTTCCAAATACATCATATTCTGTCATACAGTTGATACCATATTGTATGGTATCATAATAATTTAGTCTCCTGCAGATGCATTTCTGTCCTTTTGCAATGATACAGGGTATGAATCCACCATTCATTTTTTTCCAGGTAGTTACCCAGCAGTCCTCAAACCTGGAATTGAATCTGCTGTCTTTTTACCTTTATCATAAAATTCAATTCTCATCTATTTCTGGACCTTTGGTTCCCCTGGTCTGTCTGTCCTTACAACATACGCTGATAGAGGTCCTTCTCTGATCTCTTCTTTTTCCAACTTCTTCTGGCCATCTTTGCTTAATTGTCATCTTTTGAATGAGTTTCCCTGTGCCTCCTCCCCCAAATGAAAATCTGTTAGGTTTTTATTAAGATGATATTAAATCTCTCAGTTTAACTTAGGGAGAACTGATTTCTTCATGACAGTGGATCTTTCTCTTTGTAAACAACAGTATGTCTGTATTTCCACAAGTATACTGTACCCTACGGTCCAGCCTTGCATATTTGCTGTGACCTGAATTCCTGGGTATCTTATCTTTTTTATTTTGTTGACATGTCAAGCTTATGGTCATTTAAACTGATTCTAGCTGGGTGCAGTGGTTCACACCTGTAATCCTAGTACTCTAGGAGGTAGGGGCGGGAGGTTCCCTTGAGGTAAAGAGTTCAAGACCAGCCTGAGCAAGAGCGAGACATGGTCTCTACCAGAAATAGAAAAAATTATCTGGGCATTGTGGTGGATACCTGTAGTCCCAGTTGCTTAACAACTCAGAAGGCTAAGGCAGGAGGATCGCTTGAACCAGGAGTCTGAGGTTGCTGTAAGCTAGGCTGATGCCATTGCATTCTACCCAGAGCAACAGAGCATCACCCTGTCTCAAAAAAGAAAAAAAAAAAAGTCCAAAATGCCAAGCACTAGCCCTGCTGCCCTGCTAACAACCACTTTTGAACAGTGTGAATACTGTGGTAAGGGTACTGAGAAGTGCTGGAATCAATTTGCTTAACTCCAAGCAAACTACCTTTTCTGTGCCTCAGTTTCCTCATATGCAAGGCAAGGGTAGTCACCTCCTTATAGGGTTGGTGGGGGAAGGGTGGAGGCAAATAAAATAACACAGGAAGCATATGACAGATGTTTCTCACGTTGTGCTCAGTAAATGTGAGCAAGTTTTATTATGAACCTTGAGTTTATCCCCAGAAGACCTTTAGCTCCTGCTAACTGTACCCTGCAGTGAGTGGTTAGAGAAGACACGAGGAGCGTACACGCCAACCCTCTACCCTAAGACTAACTTGGTGTCTTTGGGCAACTTAACCTCTTTAACCCTTGGTTTCTTCAACTACAAAATGAGAACTAATTCATTCATTTATTGAATATATAGCTACCATGGCTAGATGGAGTCATATTAGCACCTACCCTCAAAGGGTCTCTGGAGCTAGTAAATAGGACAATGATACCACAAGTGCCTGGAGAAATATTCATGAGTACAGTACTAGAATCAGTATTTTTTTTTCTTTTTTGAGACAGAATCGCACTTTGTCGCAGTGGCTGCAGTGCAGTGGCATCATCATAGCTCACCCTCAAAGTCTTGGGCTGGGACTACAGGTACTGCAGTCCTGTAATCCAGCTGCAACGCCAGCTGATTTTTCTATTCTTAATACAGACAGGGTCTTGCTCTTGCTCAAACTGGTCTTGAACTCCTGAGCTCAAGGGATCTTCCTGCCTCAGCTTCCCAGAGCGCTAGGATTATAGATGTGAGCCACTGATCATGGTCCATTTTGAACTTTTTAACTATAACAGATGTTAAAGATTGTCTCTTCCACCTATTTAAATGCATGTTATTCAACCGTATGTGCATTCTATTAGATTTTTGAGGGGGGGTTGTTTTTGTTTTTTTTTGTTTGAGACAAGGCGAGGCTCACTGCAGCCTCAAAATACTGGGCTCAAGCAGTCCTCCCACCTCAGCTTCCTGAGTAGCTAGGGATTATAAGCATGTGCCATCATACCCGCCTATTTTTAAATTTTTTGTGAAGTGGATCTCACTGTGTTGCCCAGACTGATCTTAAACTCCTGGCCTCAAGTGGTCCTCTTGCCTTGGGTGCCCAGAGTGCTGGGATTACAGGCATGAGCCACGACGCCTGGCCTATTAGTCTATTTTTAATTCTGTCATTGTGAGCCTCCAAGAGAAAGTAGAGCTGCTCTTCCAAAAAGACTAGTGGCCACCTATGGTCCTGGTAATGCCTTGGCCCACTGCTGAGAGCTGTGTGGATGCATCTTATTTAATCCTCAGGACAACCTGTGCACCTCATCAGCTATGATGAGTCCTGTTCTGCACGTGAAAAGCACATGCCCCAGAAGGTTGGGGGACTTGCCCAGGTCTGTGGCATCTAGGAAGTCCTGTGTGGGACTCAGGCCCTTCTGACCCTCAGCACCTCCCTGGTCTGGGGGCACCTGATGGATTGTTACCATTTGCTTCCTCTGATAATTTTGCTTTTCTCTTACTCAGAGCCACGATCATGTCCCTGGAAGACTTTGAGCAGCGCTTGAATCAAGCCATCGAAAGAAATGCCTTCCTGGAAAGTGAACTTGACGAGAAGGAGAATCTCCTTGAATCCGTTCAGAGACTGAAGGATGAAGCCAGAGGTAAGAGACTTTGGCATTTGTTCTATGTATCTCCACCAGTGTTGTCCCCTCTCTCTATCTGAGAACTTCTCATCCCTTAACCTTGCACAGGTCACATCTGCTGGGAATCTGTGCCCTGCCATGCACACACAGGCTGTCCAGTCCAAGAATGAGGGACCACACCAGGCAGGATCTCACCTTGGTCCCTGCCTGGTGCTAGAACCCTGTAAAGATCCCTGATGGGGTATTTATAGAAATAGCATTGGGGTTCACAGATTAAGCCCTTATTTGGGAGTTTTACAGAATTCATTTTAGGGAAGCTGCTCCCTGCTCAATAATTCACACATACCAAACAGGCTTGATCCTCAGGAGGGGCACAAGGGTTTTCTGGGAGAGATTTCTGGTACAATTGCTAGCTAGCCTATTATTTTGTAACTTGATGGCAACTACTACATTTGGCATAGGACTCTGAAACCTTGTCAGCATCTGCTCTTTAGAGGTTGCCAGTTCCAGAGAAGCTTTCACAGTGCAACAAGACATTGACTGATGAATGATTCAAGTTTGGGTGTATAAAAGGGTTTTTTATTTTTTTATTTCTGGTTAATAAGAGGGTACATATGAGATATTTTTTATTAAGTTCTAATTAATTGTATATAACATTAATTTGGTTTCTTATGTGTAGCTAGTGGAAGGAGGATTATAAAGTAAAACTCTCTGAGTTTAAAAAGTTATTATTCAGCTCGGCACCTGTAGCATATTATGGCGCCAGCCACATACACGGAGGGTGGTGGGTTCAAATCCAGCCTGGGCCAGCTAAACAACTGCAACAAAAAAACGGCCAGGTGTTGTGGCGGGCGCCTGTAGTCCCAGCTACTTGGGAGGCTGAAGCAAGAGAATCGCTCAAGAGTTTGAGGTTGCTGTGAGCTGTGACACCATGGTATTCTACCGAGGGTAGAATAGACATAGTGAAACTGTCTCAAAAAAAAATAGGTAGTTATTCCTATTCACTGCCCATCAGTGATGAAGTGGTTGAATAAATTACACAAGTTTATTTTGTGGAATGTTAAACTATTGTTACAGTGAACAGTGTATAGCAGTCGAAAGATTGCCAAGATGTAGCACTGAAGGGGGAGACTAAGTCATAGACAGATGTTGCGTGTTTTCATTTCTGCTTAATGAAAATGATTCCTATTTTATGCTTAATAGATATACATAGAAACTATATGTTTGAATGTGCAAAGAACAAAGGTTGAACAAATCCCTGCATGTAATAGTGATTATTTATGAGTAGGAGGGGCATTTCAGGGGTAGGTTAGGAAGCATGCTTTGATTTAGGATTTAGTATTCTATATACACTGCTAGGCTGGTATTTTTTTTTTAATAAAAAAAGTATTAGTGTGTCACTGCTATCATTTTTTTTTAAATGTTAAACCTTGGTTGGGCCAGGCACAGTGGCTCACGTCTATAATCCCAGCACATGGGAGGCCAAGGCAGGAAGATCACTGCTAGGGGCTCGAGAACAGCCTGGGCAACATAGTAAGACCCCCATCTCTACAAAAATAGAAACATTAGCCGGGTGCTATGGCACATGCCTGTAGTCCCAGGGGGAGCTACTACTTGAGAAGCTGAGGCAGGAGTTTGAGGTTGCAGTGAGCTGTGATGACACTACTGTACTCTAGCCTAGGCAACAAATGAAGCTGTCTTTCAGGGGGGAAAAAAAAATTTTTTTAAACTTTTTTGGTTTTTGCTTGGAAGAAGTCCAATAGTTTTGCAAGCCTGCTAGGCAAGGTCCTGTGGGGTTTCACTTCACTCGGGGTTTCCACTTGGAGTTTTTCACCCTGGTATTTCTCCGTGAGCAGCATCTATTGTCAAACCTGCCTGCACCCTACCAACCCAAAGCAAGGACTTAACTGTCTGAATCCTTCTCCTGACACAGATTTGCGCCAGGAATTGGCCGTACAACAGAAGCAGGAGAAACCCAGGACGCCCTTGCCCAGCTCAGTGGAAGCTGAAAGAACAGACATAGCTGTGCAGGCCACTGGCTCCATACCGTCCACTCCCATCACTCATCGAGCACCCAGCTCCAGTTTAAACACACCAGGGACCTTCAGACGTGGTAAGGGGATTGAAAGTCAGGAGGATTTTTTGCGTGAAGTGTTCCAGGATGAGAATCTGTGGTGGGTCCTGGGTGTAAAGCTTTGGAGCAGATTGTTTAGTGGGGAAGAAACTGGGATGTTTATGGTGATGGGGCATGGAGATAGATGAGAAGCATGGCTTGAGTGTGAGGCTATAGGGAGTAGTGGGGTCTGTGGCAAAGTAGAGAATGAAAACCCCATCTAGAGGGGACAGTGGCCACTGTGCTTCTACCACTGCCCATTCTTTACCCAAACCCCAGAAATTCTTTTTTTGAATATGATACCTCCTAAACTTAAAAGGTCGGTAATGAAATTTTTTTTTTTTTTTTTTTTTGGAGACGGAGCCTCAAGCTATCCCCCTGAGCAGAGTGCCATGGCATCACAGCTCATAGCAACCTCCAACTCCTGGGCTCAAGCAAGTCTCCTGCCTCCGCCTCCCAAGTAGCTGGGACCACAGGCGCCCACCACAACGCCTGGCCGTTTTTTGGTTGCAGCCATCATTGTTGTTTGGCGGGCCCAGGCTGGGGATTCGAACCCACCACCTTAGGTGTACGTGGCTGTCGCCTTAGCCGATTGAGCCACAGGCGCCGAGCCGAGATGAACGCTTAAAGATACTTTTTGCCTAAAAACCTTACTGCAATCATCACATTATACTAGAGAGCGGTTTATTTGCATTATGGATAACCTGATGTATATGAAGGTTTGAATGCAACATAACACGTTTCCCACAGTCATTGCATTTCTCTCCTGTATGAATGCCCTAATGTTGTATAAGGTAGCTTTTGCGAGTAAAAACTTTCCCA
>CAUYQV010139745.1:0-10299 GCA_963574575.1 Galagoides demidoff | reverse complement strand
TCTCTCTTGTTGACCAGGCTGGGATGAAGTGGCTAGTCACAGGCACTATCATTATGCACTACAGACTCCAGCTCCTGGACTCAAGCGATCCTCTCACTCAGCCTCCTGAGTGCTGGGATCATAGGTGCCATACCACTGAACCAGCTACTTCTTGTATACTTTAAATCACCTCAAGATTATTTATAATATCTAATATTATATAAACGCCATATAAATAGTTGCTATATTGTTTAGGACAGAATAAGAAAAAAGTCTGTACATGTTCAGTACAGATACAACCATTCAATTTTTTTCCAAATATTTTCCAACCACGCTTGGTTGAATCCATGTACGCAAAACCCAAGCATACAAGCACTCTGGGAGGCTGAGGTGGGTGGACTGCCTGAGCTCACAGGTTCCAGACCAGCCTGAGCCAAAGCAAGACACCATTTCTAAAAACAGCCAGGTGTTGCGGCAGATAGCTGTAGTCCCAGATACTTGGGAGGCTGAGGCAAGAGAATGGATTAAGCCCAAGAGTCTGAGGTTGCTGTGAGCTATAATGATACCACACTTTACTGAGGGTGACAAAGTGAAATTCTGTCTCAAAAACAAAATAAAACAAAAAAAACCCCCAAGGATACAGAGGGTCTATTGTATATGGTCAATTGTGCCTTAAAGTTTTGTTTTTTTCCATGTTGTTATTTTTAATGTTAAAACAGGATCTATCTGGACAAGTCTATATGGACACAGTGGCTCATGCTTGTAATCCTAGCACTCTGGGAGGCTGAGGGGGGTGGATCACTGGAGGTTGCTGTGAGCTGTGACGCCACTCTACCAAGGGCAATGGAGTGAGACTCTGTCTCTGGAAAAAAAAAAAAAAGGCACCCAAATAGGGGTAGAGGAGGTCAAACTCTTGCTCTTTGACAATATGATTATATACTTAGAGAACCCCAGAGACTCAACCACAAGACTCCTGGAAGTGATCAAAAAATACAATAATATTTCAGGATATAAAATCAATGTCCACAAATCAGTAGCCTTTGGATATGCCAATAACAGCCATGATAAGAAGCTAAGAAGCTAATAAAGGACATAATTCCCTTCGTAGTAGCTCTAAAAAAAAAAAAAAGAAAGACAGACAGACAGACAGACAGACCTAGAAAATACCTGACAAAAGAGGTGAAGGATCTCTACAAAGAAAATTATGAAACTGTAAGAAAAGAAATAGCAGAAGACATTAACAAATAGAAGAATATACCATGCTCATGGCTGAGAAGAATCAAAACTGTCAAAATGTCTATACTTCCCAAAACGATCTACAGATTCAATGCAATCCTCACTAAATACCATCATTGGCTCGGCGCCTATAGCTCAGAGGCTAGGGTACCAGCCACTGGGCCTGCCAAACAACAATGACAACTACAACCAAAAAATAGCTGGGTGTTGTAGCAGGCACCTAGTCCCAGCTACTTAGGAGGCTGAGGCAAGAGAATCACTTAAGCCCAAGAGTGTGAGGTTGCTGTGAGCTGTGACACCATAGCACTTTACCGAGGGTGACATAGTGAGAGTCTGTCTCAAAAAAAGAAAAAAAAAAACGGAAAAGTTTTAGGGGACCCAATGTTTCAGAATATTCAGAACATTCACCATGATATGATTAGGGACAATAGATGAGAAGAAAAGAGACTATCAGATAAAGAGTTGAAGAAAGGCTAGTGAGAGGTAACAAAACCAGGATAATAGGAATCACAGACCTCATGGGGAAAAAGTCTTCAACAGAGTTTTCAGTGTCATACAGCTAAGGAAACTAGGACTGGGAAAAGGTCCTTGTATTTGGAAATAGGGTATTCAATAAGTGGTTTCAAAAGGATGGTCAGAACAGATAACAAATAGCTAAAACTTAAGAAAATTAGTGAGGAAATGGTTAAAGTATGAATACAATATTTATTCTGTAAATAAAGGACACACTTTATTCTGAAGGAATAAAACTATAAATACAACCTACATTAAAAGGGATAATAAAAATGGGGAAGCAAACTTCAAATAAAACATTCTAAAGGCAGGGAAAACCTTTATTTTTAAAAACTGCAGCAAAGGCTCAGCACTTATAGTTCAGCAGTTAGGGTGCCAGACACATACTCTGGAGCTGGAGGGTTTGAATCCAGCCTGGGCCTGCCAAACAATAATGACAACTACAACCAAAAAATAGCCGGGTGTTGTGGTGCGTGCCTGCATTTCCAGCTACTTGAGAGGCTGAGGCAAGAGAATTGCTTACGCCCAAGAGTTTGAGGTTGCTGTGAGCTGCGATGCCATGGCACTCTACCTAGGGTGACATAGTGAGACTCTATCTCAAAAACAAAACAAAACAAAACGAAAACAAGCAAAAAATTATGAATAATAAATACATGGAAAAAGAAGAAAGTTAAGTCTAATGGAAGAGGTGCTGGGGCTTACACAGGGGTCTGGAAAGAAAGGCAGTTCTCATGGAAATGAAAGAAAATTGAGGAGATTTGTGTATAATGAGGACCAAGACAAAGTCAGGTGACCTTGCTCAAACCATATGACCTTAATCTATGAAAATAAAATAAGCAGGCTCGGCGCCTGTGGCTCAATCGGCTAAGGCGCCAGCCACGTACACCTAAGGTGGCAGGTTCGAATCCCCAGCCCGGCCCGCCAAACAACGATGGCTGCAACCAAAGAAATGGCCGGGCGTTGTGGCGGGCGCCTGTGGTCCCAGCTACTTGGGAGGCTGAGGCAGGAGACTCGCTTGAGCCCAGGAATTGGAGGTTGCTATGAGCTGTGATGCCATGGCACTCTGCCCAGGGGGATAGCTTGAGGCTCCGTCTCAAAAAAAAAAAAAAAAAAAAAAAAAGAAAATAAAATAAGCATGTAAAGAGTTTGAGAAAAAGCCTTGCTACTTTAAGATAAAATCTCTAAGAGTTCCTCAACAATGAGTTTTATATTTAATAGATTAATGGAAGAATACTCGATTGAAGTTGGATCACCTGAGTCACAGAGGATCTGGTCTACAGGATTCTTCAACTCCCTCCTAAAGTTGGACACAAGAGTGAAAAGGGCCAAAGATGAGAACACTTTGTCCCTAGCTAGGCGAATGCCTTGCTGCTCCGGGTGCCTAAGAAGGTCAGTGGAGCCAGGGAACCTAGTGAGGCTTTTTCTCAAACTCTTTTTTTTTTTGAGACAGAGCCTCAAGCTGTCCCCCTGGGTAGAGTGCTGTGGCATCACAGCTGAAAGCAACCTCCAACTCCTGGGCTCAAGCGAGTCTCCTGCCTCTGCCTCCCAAATAGCTGGGACCACAGGCGCCAGCCACAATACTCGGCTATTTTTTGGTTGCAGCCATCATTGTTGTTTGGCGGGCCCAGGCTGGATTCAAACTCACCACCTTAGGTGTATGTGGCTGGCGCCTTAGCCACTTGAGCCACAGGCGCCAAGCCTTTTTCTCAAACTCTTAACATGGTTATTACATTATTCATAATTTTTTGCTGCAGTGATGATCTGGTATCACAGTGTTCCATCGTCTACCAGTGAGCTGAGTCTGTGCCATCTGTGTCATGTTCCAAAGCTTCCGTTATGTGTTCAGCACAAACCTTTGACTCCCACCCCTTAACTGTTCAACAAACCTGGAAACGATCTGTGGCATTGGGACAGGGTCACTTCTGACAGGGGAAATGGGTTCCCAGATCAGACCCCTCCTTTCTTTTAGGCTCTTGCCAAAGCTATCTTCTTTTGCTGTTACTGGTGTTTGTCACATGGTCTTGTCTTTATTGGTTCTTGGCTGCCTGCTGGATCTTCTGTGCTTCTTTTAGAAGAGCACCCAGCTTCTTCACCTCTACCTGTTCTTGGTTCACACTCATTCCTTCCATCCAGTGCTCATCTCTCATGTCCTCCGAGCCAGCCAGGACCTTTTCCAGATTGTAAAGAGCACAGTGAAACCAGCTTCTTTTTTCCCTGCCCCAGAGGTGTGTGGGCTCTGGTGACAGTGCCCTACCCAGTGCTGAAGCTCCTGTGAGTGGCAGAGCTGCTTGGCAGTGGGCTTTGATGGCAGCTGCCGGAAGCTGGGGCTGCCATCCCAGGATGCATTTCATAAATCCTTGGGGTGAATGTTCTGGGTTTAGCAAGATCCGATGCTGGAAGTTTTGATTAGTGACATTTTCCTACTACTCCCGCACATCCTGAGAATTAACTGGTTCAGTCTCAAATGTGTGCATGGTGCCTTTTTTAGGATATTGTGTAACCATATGCTGGCAGAAGCGTTTCCTGGTTAGGAGAGTTGAAATCTATCTACTCCGCAAGTGGGGAGGAGGGTTAGCCATAGCTTTTTGGTTCTAATTTTCAAACCAATGAAGTATTTTTTTCTCTTTTTTAAATTTCATATTAACATGAGGGTACAAACAATTAGGTTACAATGTCTGCATTTGTTAGGTACAGTCCCTGTTGTAGTCTCGTGCTGCCAAAAGATGTGCCATATACCCTTACATTGTGCCCATTAGGTGGAAGCACACCAAACCCCCTCACTCCTTCCTTTTCCCCCTCCCCCCATTTGAAGTGAATTGAGTTTTTCTCCTATGTGGGAGTCCACTCCCTGGTCTACTGGCTTCAAATTAGTACTGAGTACATGGGATACTTGCTTTTCCATTCTTGTGATACTTTACTAAGAAGGATGTGTTTCAATTCTATCCAGGTAAACACAAAAGATGTAAAATCTCCATAATGAGGTATTTTCAAAGACTAGGTCATGTTTGCCTCTTAGGGACCTGCTTACCTTCTTGTCCTTGACACAAGAAAAGGAGTCCGGCGGCACCTGTGGCTCAGTGGGTAGGGTGTGAGCCCCATATACTGAGAGTGGCGGGTTCAAACCCAGCCCCAGCCAAACTGCAACAAAAAAATAGCTGGGCACCTGTAGTTCCAGCTACTCAGGAGGCTGAGAATCGCCTAAGCTCAAGAGCTGGAGGTTGCTGTGAGCTATGATGCCACAGCACTCTACTGTGGGTAACAAAGTGAGACTCTGTCTCTAAAAAAAATAAAAAGAAAGGAAGAAAAAGAGTTCTCAGATGAATGAGAAGGAAGAGGGGGCTCCAGCTCCAGTGGAGAGAGTTTTTTTTTTTTTTTTTGAGATGGAGCCTCAGGCTATCCCCCTGGGTAGAGTGCCATGGCATCACAGCTCATAGCAACCTCCAACTCCTGGGCTCAAGCGAGTCTCCTGCCTCAGCCTCCCAAGTAGCTGGGATCACAGGCGCCCGCCACAACGCCCGGCCATTGTTGTTTGGCGGGCCCGGGCTGGGGATTCGAACCTGCCACCTTGGGTGTATGTGGCTGATGCCTTAGCCGCTTGAGCCACAGGCACTGAGCCGAGAGAGTTTTTTTTTTAAGAGACAGTCTCACTTTATCACTCTTGATAGAGTGCTATGGCATCACAGCTCACAGCAACCTCCAACTCTTAGGCTTAGGCGATTCTCTTGCCTCACCCTCCCTCAGCTGGGACTATAGGCGCCCGCCACAATGTCCACCTACTTTTTTTTTGCAGTTTGGCTTGGGCTGGGTTCGAATCTGCCACCCTTGGTATATGGGGCCAGTGCCTTACTCACTGAGCCACAGGTGCCGCCCAGGATAGAGTTCATTTATCTTGTCCTTGGTAACTTAAACTGAACATTGTTTTTCTGTCACAGATGGTTTCCTTATGACACTGGTTTCAACATGCAAACCTGTGTGTGAAATCCTGCTTTCTGAAAGCAGAGCAAAGCTGTAGGAAACCCAGCGTTACACTATGCTGTCCCTTCCAACTAGACACACTGCACAAGGCGCATGCCACGATGAACAGTTAGTGAAAAGCTGTCTACTGAAACTTCAGTAAAGCTTAAGAAGGTTAAAGTGCAACATTTTTTACATGTATCTAACATATATTAATAAAAATAAGGCTAAGAGCTGTCAGCCTAATTTGAAGAAGCAGAACCTCTGACCAAAAGGCACATGGATGTAGGTTTGTTCTTTCCTGGTACACATCTAGCTTCAATATGGAAATTTTTTCAGGTTAGTGGCTTAGGGTACAGGGGACAGTGGGCTTGACCCTCTAACTGCTGGTGGGGCCTCTCCCTGCCTGCTGGTAAAGAGCTGCAAATACCTAGTCAATCATGAAAATAGGGCTCATTGAAGCAAAATGGTTTTTTCTAATGCACTAGTCCTTGGGAGGACCCAAATGTGAAGGTCAGCTTCTTCACAATAATTTCTGGAAAAAGTTTATTCAAATCTCCCTGATTTGAAATTATCTCAGTAGGGTTTGGCGTGATGGCTCATGCCTATAATCCTAGCACTCTAGGAGCCTGAGGCAGGTGGATTGCCTAAACTCATGGGTTCAAGACCAGCTTGAGCAACAGCAAGACTCCATCTCTAAAAATGGGGGCATTGTGGTGGGTGCCTGTAGCCCCAGCTACTCAGGAGGCTGAGGCAAGAGAATCACTTGAGCCCAAGAATTTGAGGTTGCTGTGAGCTATAATGCCACGGTACTCTATGAAGGGTGACAAAGTGAGACTCTGTCTCAAAAAAAGAAAAAAAAAACTAAATCATCTCAGTAGAAGTTTGGACAGAAATTTAACAAAATCTTCTAATATGTAACGGAACTGATGAGAACGTATGTCCATCCTACTGGGGGTACCAAGAAACTTACTTCCTTGTATTAAGTTTACTTCACATATTTTTAATAAGATGATTTTCCAGAAAGTGAAATGTGTTATGTTCTGGCTTTCAAATGATGAACTATAAATAAGTTTCATAATTTATCTAACTAGTAAAAAAAAAGAATGGTAAAAATCGCAATATGCTCTTTTGCTCGGCAGTTCTTTAGTCTTAACACCAAATGATGATAAACAATGTCATGTAATCAGTTTTCAGAGTAAGAATAAGCTGCAAGAATTCATTCTCCTCTTGGCATACACATGAAATGCACTTATTGCTGTGATGGAGGGGGCAAGTGAATCTTTTAGCCAAATGTTTTTCTTTTATGCTTCAAATTTCTCTTTAGGAAAATAGAAATGAGATGTGATAATCTCTTTAAATATTTTGTTCAAACTTTCTTCACAGATAACACTAACTTTGAGATGTAGTAAAGATATTTGAACAATACAGTGGCTACATATAGTAGCAAGTGTTTCTTGCCATAACAATGACTTTGGTGGCTTGGTGCCTGTAGCACAGTGGTTTCAGCGCCAGCCACATACACTGAGGGTGGCAGGTTCGAACTCAGCCTGGTCCAGCTAAACAACAATGACAACTGCATACACACACACAAAAAAAGCCAGGCATTTGGAGGGCACCTGTAGTCCCAGCTACTTGGGAGGCTGAGACAAGAGAATCACTGAAGCCCAAGAGTTTGAGGTTGCTGTGAGCTGTGATGCCACCACACTCTAATAAGGGTGACATAGTGAGACTCTGTCTCAAAGAAAAAGAAAAAAACAATGACTTTGGAACCCTGTGGCATGTAGCTTCAAAATTTGTTCACCAGATTGCCAAAACATCAGTTAAATGTGAACATTTTGTTATTCTGAAAATATTGGAAGGTATCTGCCAAATAAGGTTCCCTTTCTTTCTTTCTTTTTTTTTTAGAGATGGGGGTCTTGCTTTATTGCCCAGGCTACAGTGCAGTGGTACAATCATAGCTCATCATAACCTCAAACTCTTGGACTCAAGTGATCCTCCCACCTCAAACTCCAGAGTAGCTGGGATTATAGGTGCTTGCCACCATGCCCCTGGTAAAGAGACTGCGTTTCTTTTTTTTTTGAGACATAGCCTCAAGCTGTCCCCCTGGGTAGAGTACTGTGGCATTACAGCTCACAGCAACCTCCAACTCCTGGGCTCAAGTGAGTCTCCTACCTCTGCCTCCCAAGTTGCTGGGACCATACTCTGGTTTCTCTTCAGATCGCATAAATCTTTCGCCTTTTACCAAGTTGCTGGGACCACAGGTGCCCGCCACAACGCCTGGCTATTTTTTTGGTTACAGCCGTCATTGTTGTTTGGTGGGGCAGGGCTGGATTGGAACCTGCCACCTTAGGTGTATGTGGCTGGCGCCTTAGCCACTTGAGCCACAGGCACCAAGCTGAGACTGCCTTTCAACTAGAAAAATTCAGGGTTCATATAATCTGCTTTGGTCCTTCTCTCTTAATAATTATCCAATTCTGATATGAGACAGTAAATATGTATGATTAACTAGGAATAAAGTAGTTTTAAAACTTGGCTACTTAGCAAGCTTACTTTAACATAATTAACAACTTCCAATGTTTTACAATATATTGATGAGATTCAAAAGGTTTTCTATACATACCAAAACTTTGTGATATATGAAATAGGAATTTAAAACAGTACTCTGACCCTCAAACCTATGAGACAGAGAGAGAACCAGTAATGACTTTGGGCACCCACATGCAGCCTTTCCTGGAAGGAAAGCTCTAGAAGATAAGCTGTTCTGCTGCCCTAGATATTCAGGAAAAAGCAGGAAAAGGTCTACACCGTCAGCTCTATTGCTTTGACTACTGACTATACATCCCTACATATCTCACTTGCTTGCTCTCCCCCTCAACTCCCCTCCCTGTGTTAAGAGGTGTTTGTAGGAGATATTCATTCAAGCATAGGGAGGCAGGGTATAATGGCTCCCACCTGTAATCCTAGCACTTTGGGAGGCCAGAGGCGGGAGGCTCCTTGAGCGCAGGTGTTTAAGGTTGCAGTGAGTGAGCTACAACATCCCTGCACTCTAGACCTGGCAACAGAAGGAGAGCCTGTCTCAAAAAACAAAACAAAACAAAAGAACCGGCGGGTCCAGTGGGGGAGAAGCACTGTTAGCAGCTTCAACCAATGCTTAGAATAAGGGCTTTATGTTTTCTGATACTTGCTATTCTATTACTCTAATTACTTACAAACTTTTTCCCAGTTTAACTTATGAGGATCAACAATTCATTTCTGTGGGCCAGGACTGGCGGTTCACACCTGTAATCCTAGCACTCTGGGAGGCCAAAGCAGGTGTATTGTCTGAGCTCAGGAGTTCAAGACCAGCCTAAGCAAGAGTGAGACCTCCTCCCTAATAAAAATAGAAAAACTAGCTGGGTGTTGTGGTGGGCAACTGTAGTCCTAGCTACTTGTGAAGCTAGGACAAGAGGATCACTTGAACCCAAGAGTTTAGGGTTGCTGTGAGCTATGATGCCACAGCACTCTACTCAAGGTGAGAGTAAGACTCTGTCTCAGAAACAAAAAGACAATTCATTTTTGTGGTTAAATTTGAATACAAGAAAATTCTCCTTATTATCTTCACTAACTAAAAGCACAGTATAACTTATGGTATTAGTGAGTCCATCAATTTGGATTGTAAAATCTGCACTAGACTGTAACCCTGCAGCCCTGCTGAAATGTCCCACAATGGTACAGAGTAGAGATATCAGCAAGAAGTTCACTTTTTATGTTTTTTTTGTTGTTATTGAGACAGAGTCTTATTATGTTGCCCCGGGTAGAGTGATGTGGCATCACAGCTCACAGCAACCTCCAACTCTTGGGCTTAAGCAATTCTTTTGCCTCAGCCTCCCAAGTAGTTGGGACTATAGGCACCTGATACAACGCTCGACTATTTTTTGTTTGTAGTTGTCATTGTTGTTTGGCAGGTCCAGCCTGGGCTCGAACCCGCCACCTTCAGTGCATGTGGCTGGCATCCTAGCCCATCTGAGCTACAGGAGCCAAGCCACAAGTTCATTTTTCAAATTTTCAGCTGACTTATAATCAGAAACTCATAAATACAACATGCATGTATTCTAGATGAGTTCTTTTTTCAAGAGACAAGAGGCCATTACAGAACACTGTTGTGCAAATAAATGAGAAAATAAACAAATCTTCCTCAGGATTGATCCTCACATGGGGAACTGAGATAACAATCTCTTTTTCCTTTCTTTGAAAATATTTGAAAGAGCTTATTAAAAAATCCAATATGCTATTTTTCCAAGAATATTTTTAATTTTAAAGCGTTTAAAAAGCGTTTTCTTTCTTTCTTTTTTTTTCTTTTATAGATGGGGGTCTGGATATGTTGTCCAGGCTGATCTTGAACTCCTAGCCTCAGGGATCCTTCCACCTTCGCCTCCTTAGTGCTGGGATTACAGGAGTGAGCCCCTGTGTATGATTTTTAATTTTCTTTTCTTTTTTTTTGAGACGGAGCCTCAAGCTATCTCCCTGGGTAGAGTGCCATGGCATCACAGCTCATAGCAACCTCCAACTCCTGGGCTCAAGTGAGTCTCCTGCCTCCGCCTCCCAAGTAGCTGGGACCACAGGCGCCCGCCACAA
>CAUYQV010139738.1:0-10417 GCA_963574575.1 Galagoides demidoff | reverse complement strand
CATACAATGGAACATTACTCAAAATTTTTTATAAAGAACAATCCGTATTTCAAAAGATAGCACTGGCAGGCAGCATCTGTGGCTCAAGGAGTAGGGCATTGGCCCCACATGCCAAAGGTGGC
Source organism: Galagoides demidoff (assembly GCA_963574575.1). Taxonomy (NCBI): domain Eukaryota; kingdom Metazoa; phylum Chordata; class Mammalia; order Primates; family Galagidae; genus Galagoides; species Galagoides demidoff. Next base: position 10,295 of record CAUYQV010139738.1, on the reverse strand, counting down.
GGGTTCAAACCCAGCCCTGGCCAAAAACTGCAAAAAATAAATAAATAAATAAATAAAGCACACCAAGACATCACAGGGTACACAATGTATTTATATGAAGTTTTAGAAAGGCAAAGTCATCTAGGTATTAAAAGAGTGTAGAACTGTGGTAGTGGGGGTGTGGAGAAAGAGGCAGGGACTGAGTTAGCAAGGGAGGACATTTTGGTTTGATTGCTACATTCTACACTGGCAGGCATATAGGCTATAGGTATGTATATATTTGTTAAAAACTTACTAAACTGTGCATTTTGCTGAATATAAATTATATCTCAATAAAAACTCAGAAGGGAAAAAAAAGGCCATGAATACTTTATAGAGATGTGATCCTGAGACATTAAAAAATACAGACCTTCCTTTTCAAAGATGGACCCCTTTATGTCAGCATGCCATCCCCTTAACCCCCAAATCACTACAATAGGAATGTCTATTTCCAATCACTCAAAAATGAAAGCACATACTGGTTCCTGTATAAAAGAACAATTTCTCTTCAGACCAGGAACAGTGCCTCAAACCTGTAATCCTAGCACTGGAGGGAAAGGCGGGTAGACTGCCTGAGCTCACAGATATAAGACCTGCCTGAGCAAGCGTGAGACACCATCTCTGAAAATAGCTGGGCAGGGCACCATGGCTGGCACCTGTAGTCCCAGCTACTTGGGAGGCTGAGTCAAGAGAATCACTTGAGCCCTAGAGTTTGAGGTTGCTGTGAGCTGTGATGCCAGAACACTCTACAGAAGGTGACAAATGACTCTGTCTTAAAAAAGAAAAAAAAAAAAAAGAAAGAAAATTTCTCTCCAGCGAGAACTGAAGGCTCAAAACATCACTTCTGCAATATCTAAGAAAAACTATTAAGAGTATAAAGCCAATGATTTAATTAAAAAAAAAGAGTATAAAGCCAAAAAGTCACACATCTAAAATCTTACTTTAGAAGCAAAAACAATTTCACCTTTGAAACTGCGTAATACTTCAAGTAAAAAGTACGGTTATGACAGTTACAATTGAGATAAAGCAAAAAGTTTCATAAAATTAGACTCAAACTTAACAATGGTTTAAAAACATTCACTTCACCAAAGAACTAAGATATACGTTGTTCTTAAAATAGTCTTTTCTGCTCATGTTCCAGAATTATTCAGCACACACAGTAAGAATCACTCACCCATGCAAAAGAACAAAGCAATATAAATAGAGAGAAAGAAATTAAGATTGCTAAATAAAAGTCTCCTGAAATGAGCTTCAAGAATAAATCTGGTTCATTAAACTTAATAAAATCTAAACAGAAAAGGGCTGATTCCAGAAAATCAACAACTTGTTTAACTAGTTTACAAGTTAAACAGATTCAATATTTTGTAAAGGTTCTGTGTTAATAAACACCAGGCTTAAATTCACCAGAAGCAGCTTTTCCTCATTTTTACAGTTCAAAAAAAATCTGTAAATTAAAAGTCTTTAACCTAAAATTCTACAAGGGAATCCAAATACTGGTTTATCATTACCTTATACGTATGCCAAACACCATTAACTGAACTACCAAACCAGTATTAACCTACCCTTTGGGAATGTCATAAGCAGTGTTTTCATACATGATACATTCTTGTTCTTCTAATCATATGTAAAGAAACTATCCCAGAATTAAGAACAAGAGTGTCCAGATCATAAGGCACCACTAAGCACCCCCACAATAAATGAAGCAACCTGTAACAAAGCACCATGTGAAACTTCATAGCACAGGGTATGAAAAGAAGAAACTACAAGTATCCTGTGAGTGAGGGAGGCAGAAAGAGTTTACAAAGGATCAATACTAACTTGGGAACAGGAACACTAGAATCTTAAAGACAATAAAGAAATATCTTCAAAACTCTAAAAGAAAATTAGTTCCAATAATCATTCAAGTAAAATAAAACCATTTTTCAAACATTTCTTATAAAGTTTCTCAAGAATCCCTAAAATAAAAAAACAAGGCAGTAGACTGAACAATAAGGAAGCTTAAGATTCAACCCTGGAGAACAGCAAAGAGAAGCCCCAGGAAAAGCAAACCTTTGATCACCTAACTAGTCCACAGTGAAGACGGAAGAAAAGCTCCAAGGATTAGTGGAACTTAACACATCTGACTAAATGGAAAAGAATAAAGAATACTAAGACATTATAAAGGGCCACTGGAGCTCTGGGATATATTTATCATAAGAAGAGAGTAAACAAAGGAAGAAAATAAGAGATCACTATCAACTCTAGGAGAAAGAATTTAGATAAGAAAATGAAACCATACAATGCATGGCTCAACATTACACAACGTATCTGTTTAGTCATCATAATGAAAACAGTGAATACTGATTCAATGAAACACCATGACATGATCATAGTAGAAGACTGAAATGCAGCAATCTGGAGAATGACATAAGAGACCTAAATCCTCATCTACTGTAATACCTAGTCAAAAGATAATATCAAAAACTAGCATCTCAAGAAACAGCAATTTATTATTTACAAAAAGGGAATAAATACCAAAAGAAAGGCTCGGCAACTGTGGCTCAATTGGCTAAGGCACCAGCCATATAAACCTAAGGTGGCGGGTTCAAATCCAGCTCAGGCCCACCAAAACAACAATGACAGCTGCAACCAAAAAGTAGCCAGGCATTGTGGAGGGCGTCTGTGGTCCCAGCTACTTTGGAGGCTGAGGCAGGAGACTCGCTTGAGCCCAGGAGTTGGAGGTTGCTGTGAGGTGTGATGCTACAGCACTCTACCCAAGGGGACAGCTTGAGGCTTGGTCTCAAAAAAAAAAAAAAAAAAAAAAAAAAAAAAAAAGAAATAGCTAATAAAAGAGAGAGGGAAAAAAAGACTGAGAGGGATGCAAGAATGAGGCAGGGAACAATATTTTCCTTTTTAAGTCTTTTAGTACTTGGTCAGGGGGTGTCAAGGCCATCCTCAGGAGCTGTGATTTGCTAGGACACATAATTCAGCATACAGTTGTATGCACAGCTAGCAATTTATTATAGCAGTCTTTTCCTACCTTTTTTATCTCATGGCACACATGAACCTATAAACTTCAGCAGCACACTTAAATTATGTTGATCAAAAAAAGAGTAAAAATATAATGTACTTAACTGTGCTTTGAACTTCTTTCAAAAATAATTTAATCAATAATCTTTAAAAAGGTTCACAGCACACCTTGGATCCTCTCATGGCACACCAGTGTGCCATGACAAACCAGTTGAAAATTGCTATATTATCGAGAAAGGATACAAAACCAGCAAAGGAAAGGCACATGGGGTGAAGACAGGGTCCTCTCTCAGTGCCTCACCCTCCCAATGCATCCTTTGGCTAGAGGATCAATTCCACCAGCAACACTAACAATAAGTATAAGATTAGTCCAGCAGCATTTTAGATATTCAGAGCCCAAATTCTTTTTAAATGCTGATCACATAGGTACCCTCTACCTATTTGAGTCTGGAACCAAAATTCCAGACTCTCAGAAAAAAAGCAGGTGTTCAGCATGAACTATTATTTGCATGGTGTACGCATAGTGAGCCACTCTTATATTTGAAAAAGTTTTATGTAATATCATTGTAAGGAACCTTCAAGTTCTTAGACACCAAGCAAGGGCCAGCCTTGCAGCAGGCCTTTCTAAGGATAATATGTCAAGCTTGCTGCAACTCTTTTCTGCACAAGTACTATTTGATTTCTAAAAGTGTCCCTATGAATTATAGTCATGCGCCATGTAACAATTCAATGACTGACCACATATACAATGTCCCACAAGATTATAATACTGTATTTTTGCTACGTTTACATATGTTTAGATACACAAGTACTTATCACTTTTTTCCAATTGCTGCTTCAGGACATAACAACCTATACCAGTCTGTAGCCAAAGAGCAATATAGGAATATGTGCTGTAACATATAGCTTAGTGATATAATAAGCTATCGTACCTAGGTTTGCCTGTGATGCTCACACAATAACAAAATCACCAAAGACACTTTTCTCAGAATGTATCCTATCATTAAGCAACATGTGACTGTATTCTGATTAAACTTAAAAAACAAACAAAAAAATCCAGGCAGGTAAAATGGCTCATCTCTATAATCTCAGCACTCTGAGAGGCCAAGAGAAGAGGATCATTTAAGCCCAGGAGCTCAAGATCAGCCTGGGCAACATAGCAAGACCCCCATCCAGTGAACTTTGATGATGCCACTGCACTTTGGCTCAAGCAACGGAGACAGACTCCATCTCAAATAAAAAGAAAAGAAAAGAAATTAACAATTGCAGTGAACTAAAACATATCATACATCAATTTACTTAAATCTGTGAGTTCATAATGATCCTTAACAATCAAAGTTATTGGTCACCTTTGGAGGATACTAGAGGGACGACCTCATTATTTTGAATAGCTGGATAATAAAAGAGGGGGAAAAAAATAAGCATGTATCCTGAATTTCCTATATAAGTGATGTAGCCATGTTTCTTTTGATCAAAATCTTTAGCTAACAAGTAAAAAAGAAATGACAGACTATCACCATTTTATCAGCAAATAAAAAATGGATATTGAAAACGATCATCAATGGCTGCTACTATCAGAGAGAGAGAGAGATAAAGTATATTGTGCCCAGGAACTCAAGAGATAAACAAACAGACCAGGTGGGATGGCTCACACCTGTAATCTTAGCCCTTTGGAAGGTCAAGGTGGGAGGACTGCTTGAGGTCAGGAGTTTGAGAACAGCCTGAGCAAGACCCTGTCTCTACAAAAAGTAGAACAATTAGCCAGGTATGGTGGCACATGCCATAACCCCAGCTACTCAGGAGGTAAGACAGGAGGATTGCTTAAGCCCAGGACTTTAAGGTTTCAGTGAGCTATGATGATGCCACTGTATCGTAGCCAAGGCAACAGAGCAAGAACCAGTGTCAAAAGAAAAAAGAGAGAGAAAAAGGAAGGAGGGAGGGAAGGATGGACAGAGGGAGGAAAAAGGAAGAGTGGGAAGGTGAACACAAAGATTAAAAGACTTAAGGTTGAAAGAACGAAAAGACAAGCCACACTAGGACGAAATATTTATAGAAAACATATCTGATAAAGTACTATTATCCAAAGTACATAAAGAACTCTTAAAACTCAACAATAAGAAAATAAACAACCCAATTTAAAAAATGGGCAAAAGACCTGAACAGACTTCACTACAGATACACAAATGGCAAACAAGCACATAAAAACATACTCAACATCATTTGTCATTAGGTAATTGCAAATTAAGGCAATAATGAAAGATACCACTACCCACTATTATTATGGCAAAATCTAAAACACTGACAATATCAAATGCTGGCAAGGATGTAGAACAACAGGAACTCTCATGCCTTGCTGATAGGAATGTAATATACACTCTGGAAGACAGTTTGGCAGATTCTTACAAACTAAATATACTTTCACCATACCATATGATCTAGCAATAGCTGTTTTTCTAGAAAAGGAAGGCTAACCTTCAGAAAAATTGATCTGTGACAAAGTCGGGGTTTTAGTAACATCACAGTTTTTTCATTAAGATTGACTTTGTTGGATTGTGTCTATCCTTCCTTCCTTTCATAGAAGGTTTTCCAATGTTTTATTTTTTTTAAATCCTGACTTCAAAAATCATATAAAAATACAAAATGTAATAAAATTCTGTAACATCCGTATCTTCCCTCCTACATGAGACTGTCATTGAGAACAGTAATACATGTCTCCAGATCTTTGTGACATACATTTTAAGTCAATGTATTTCTGATGTGTATGTGTGTAGTTTTGGTACGTCCACCTTGCCTTCGTGCAGTAAAAAAATTAGTCTTTCCTAAATGAAAACATTAAGTATTATTTATCACATTTTGTTGACTTTATTGCTTTATATCTTCTGTTTGGCATGGTTTTCTTCATTCTTTTTGAGCTTAAGTAGAGATGGTCTGACAATTAAGTTTGTGAACTTGTCCTAGAAAAAATACTACACACCTCACTGCTGAATATTACTATAGTCACTTTCGAAGTACTTACCTTGGGAAGCTATGCACAGATACCCACGCCTAGTCTAACCTTCAAAGCACTCTATGAAAAGTTCACGAACTTATTTGCCAGACTTCATACAACAGCTCTGATGGCCATTCCAGAAAAAGAGTTCCAAAACTGTTCTGAAGGGTGGACCAGGCACTGGTGTCAGTGTATAGCTTCCCAAGGGGAGTACTTTAAAGGTGACCATAGTGACAGTCAGCAATGAGGTATACAGCATTTTTTTCTAGGATAACTTTGCTAACTTAACTGTCTGATCTTGTACGTGTCTGTGTTTATACCGGTACCATGCTGTTTCAAGTTACTGAAGGCTTGACATATAATTTGAAATCAGTTAATGTGAGGCCTCCAGGTTTGTTCTTTTCGCTTAGAACTGCTTTGGCTATTAGGGCTCTTTTTTGGTTCCATATGAATTTTAGAATTTTTTTTCCTTAACACTGTGAAAAACAACATTGGACAGGCGTGGTCATTTTAATAATGTTAATTCTTTTGATGCACGACAATGGGACAGTTTTCCATTTGTTTGTGTCATCAACAATTTCTTTCATCAGAGTTTCACAGTTTTTCCTGAAGAGCTCTTTTACCTCCATGTTTCATTATACTCCTAGGTGCTTTTTTAGTAGCTACTTTAAATGGGATTCCCTTCTTAATTTGGTTCTTGGCTAGATCACTAATGGTGAATAGAAATGCTATTGATTTTTGGATGTTGATTTTGCATTCTGAAACTTTACTGAATTCATTTATCAAATCTAAGAATTTGGGGAGGCATCTTTAGGGTTTTCTAGATGTAAGATCATATAAAAAGGGGTAATTTGACTTCCTGTTATTTTTTTCTCTTGACCAATTAACTGCTTTCACTAGGGCTTCCAAAGACTCTAGAAAAAAGCAAGAAAGAAGTTATTCATCAACAGCATTAACAGTTGACTTCTCATCAGAAACCACAAAGATCAGAAGGTCATGGGATAACACAGTCAAAGTACTAAAAGAAAAAAAAATCTGTCAACCCATAATTCTTTACCTGGCAAAATTTCCTTCAAAAATGAAAGAGAAACTAAGACATTACCACATTAAGATAAACTGAGAGAACTGAAAGTAAAAGGATGGAAAGAGATATTCCCTGTAAATGGTAACCAAAAGAGACTTAGAAAGGCTATGCTAGCAGTAAACAAAATAGACTGTCTCTTGAATATTACATAATGATAAATGGGCAAAATCCATCAATAAGATACAATTATAAACATATATGTACCTAATAATGGAGCCTCCAAATGATTCAAAACAAAAACAGACAGAACTGAAAGGAGAAACAAACAGTTCAATGACCACTGGAGACTTCAAAACTCCCCTTTCAATAATAGCCCAAAGAAAAAGAAGACCAACAAGGAAACAGAAGATTTGAAGATCACTAAACCAACTAGACCTATCAGACACCTATAGAACAGTATGCTTTAAAGTTCTTTAAATGGCCCATTAAAAAAAAGTTAGAAAAAATATATAAAAGTCTGCCCAACAACAGTAAAATATATCCATCTCTAGTGTACATAGACTATTCTCCAAGACAGACCATAAATTACGCAACAAAAACAAGCCTCACTAAACTTTAAAAGGCCGAAATCATTCAAAACATGTTCTCTGATCACAACAAAATGAAATAGGAGAGCAACAATAGACAAAAATGTTGAAAACTTCAAAAATATGTAGAAATTAATCAACAACCTCAAGAAACAAAGTACTCAGCAAACTAGAAATATAAGGGAGTCCCTCAAACTGAAAAGAGTATCAATGAAAAACCCATAGTTTGCATCATACTTAATGGTAAAAGACTGGAAGCTTTCCTCCTAAGGTTGGGAGCAAGATAAGTCTGTTCTTGCCACTTCCATTCAACATTGTACTGGAAATTCTAGGTTGGGCAATTAGGAAAGAAAATATACAAATAAAGGGTATTCACAGGTATTCTGGAAAGAATTAAAACTCTCTTTTTAAAGATGGTGTGATATTATACAGAAAACTATTTAGTGTTAGCTTCAACAGCACATGCACTAAAATTGAAATGATACATCAGCATGGCCCCTGAAAAAGAATGAAAAATACTGCAGTTAATAAAGGAGTTCACCAAAGTTACAGGATACAAACTGAAGAAGAAAATAAGGTGAAACTTACTGAAAATATCTATGCCCCAGCAATGAACATTGCAAAAAATGAAATTTAACAATTTTAATTTGTGATAGCATCCAAAAGAATAAATAGGAATAAACTTAAACAAGGAAGTGAAAGGGGCAGCGCCTGTGGCTCAAAGAGGTAGGGAGCCGGTCCCATATGCTGGAAACAAGGGGTTCAAACCCAGCCCTGGCCAAAAATTGCAAAAAAAAAAGAAAAGGAAAGGGGGGAAAAAAGGAAGTGAAAGACTTGTACTACTCTCAATAACAACAACAACAACAAATTTAAAAACAGGCAAAGGAATTCAATAGATAGTTCTCCAAAGAAGATATATGAATGGCCAACAAGCACATGAGAAGATGTTCAACATTATCAGCCATCAGGGACACATAAATCAAGCTCAAAATGTGATACCACTTTACACCCACTAGGATAGCTAGGATTTTTTAAAAAGAAAATAGCAGGTGTTGTCAAAGATATAGAGAAATTGGAAAAGTGGAATGTAAAATGGGGTAGCTACTTACAGTTGGGCAGTTTCCTCAAACCATTAAATATAAGAGTTACCATAAGAGCTGTTTTCTGACAACACTCTCACACCAATTTTTTCCACACCAATAACTAGTTGTGTTCTTCAACTCTCCAGGCACCAATTGGGTTTCCTGTAATTTAATTAAATTCCAACACTAACTGCCCAAATTTAATGTCAGACTCCATAGGTTTAAGGGCTCAGACTCACAAAACTGTCCTCACTTCAGTTGCCAGTCACAAGTGCCATGTTGCTACCTGTAGTTCTGCCCAAACAGGTATAAATCAGGGATTATAAATCAGGAGGAGATCCCATAATCTCCTCTTCATATTCAATAATTTGCAAAAATGGCTCAAAGAAACTCGGGGAAACACTTTACCTACACTTACTGGTTTATTATAAAGGATAAAAATGAACCAAAAAAAGAGGTACACAGTGAGATCCAAAAGAGTTCCAAGGGAAGAAGCTTCTATCCTATCGAATTGGGGTACAAACACCCTCCTAGCCAAAGATATGTTCAATCCAGAAACTCTCTGAGCCCCCATCATTCAGAGGTTTTTATGGAAGGACCCATTTTGTAGGAATGATTGATAAATCATTGGCCACTGGCGATTGAGCTCAATCTCCAGTCCCCCATTCCCCACCCCAGCCCATTATGGGTTGGGGCTGAAAGTTCTGATCCTCCAATCACATAAAGATGAGGTTCCTCCAGCAATCCGTCCCCATCCTTAAATTATCTAGGAGTCTATACCAGAAGTAATTTTATTAGCACAAATTCATAGGTGATTGAAAAAGGCTTATTACCAAAAGATGTTCCTATCACTTCTATTACTCAGAGAATTCCAAGAGTGTTAGAAGTTCTACATCAAAGACCAAATACATGTATTTTTTTTTTTTTGAGACGGAGCCTCAGGCTATCCCCCTGGGTAGAGGGTCATAGCATCACAGCTCATAGCAACCTCCAACTCCTGGGCTTAAGCGAGTCTCCTGCCTCCACCTCCCAAGTAGCTGGGACCACAGGCGCCCGCCACAACGCCCAGCCATTTTTTGGTTGCAGCCATCGCTGTTGTTTGGCGGGCCGGGCTGGGGATTTGAACCTGCCACCTTAGGTGTACGTGGCTGGCGCCTTAGCTGATTGAGCCACAGGCGCTGAGCCGTCAATCAACTTTTTAAGATAAATGTCTAGTCCAGATTTCCTAACTACTGCTATATTTCCTTTTCTAGCATGGGGTCTGTTTATTTGAGAAAGGGCTTACATGATGCTGTATTGTAACAGACTAGAACTCTAACCTCTATTTACACATCCTGTATTATTCTCCAGGGTTTTTTTCCTTGTATTGTTCTATTCTTAGAATTTAGATTAATATGAATACCAAACTTAACATAGTACTGGTATCATCCTTCTCGATGTAACTATATATATTCAAAGACACATTGCTAATCACTTCAACGTCCTCTTTTATCTTGAGATTTTCCTCTTATTTAATTTTGTTTGAATAATTTTTGTCTTTTTTTACAGGTTGTAAAAGCACTACTATTGGAATCTTTGGACACCTG